>NW_026482680.1:0-5000 GCF_026875155.1 Cherax quadricarinatus
TGAGAAGAGAGAAAGGAGAGGGGAGAGAAGAGAAGGACGGGACAGACAGACAGACAGAGAATGTATGACGTACACTCCAGCTGGGCTGTAAGGAAACCCTCTGTGTGACAGTAAGAAGAGGACTCTGGAATGAGGATCCTGAACATAAAACAACAAGCTGGGAATCAGGGAAGGGAAGTTGGGGGAAAAAATCATCAACAACGAGGCACAACGGTGTTATGGGGGACTGGTCAGCCGGCCGGTCTGTGCCTCCGGTTGATCCTCTTTCTTGTCCTTGCAACATCAATGGAGAGGATCAAGCGGAAGAAACCCCCGGTCCCCTACCCCATTGATAGGGACGTCGGTTAAAAAAAAAAAAGCCCTGCAATGTGGAGCAAGTGCTGAGACGACGAGGAATGGGCAGGGAAAAAAATACCAGTAAAAACTGACCTAAGAAAAATAAGAGCAAAAATGGAGAGATTGGGTGGCAGGAGGGCGTCAAAGGTGGGAATTGTGGGTGTTTTATTGACTTCACCTTGTCTATGGTCACCAGGTCATTCACAATTACCGATATTGATGCTTCCTTCCCCATGACGCCGTCTGATATTTTTTTACTAACATTTGAAGTGTCTATCAGAACTGTTTGGATTTTTGAGGATATCCAGGGATAGTACCTCAGGATATTAACCCACGATATCCCGGGTTAAAAACACGAAATTTTCGTCGTCTTGCACCACAAGCTGCAAAATTTAAAACACTCGTTCAACATTTGGGTAAGAATCTTCACCTTAAAAAGTTCCCCCAAACCCAAATAGCTGCTTTCTCTAAATTCCCTTCAGACAAATGACTTAGACGGCATTTTGAGTAGCCCTGCGCACAGACAACTCCATTTAAAGAAGACTTGAAGCAAGAAACAGCCAGAGAGGGGCAGACCCCAGCCCCGTCAGGCCAATCCAACATTCCACATATCTTCCCCTACACCACCCAGGTAACAATTCGAAAACTCTCAACCTTTCTATCGGCTATCAGACAAAAATCCCGGAGAAACTCGGGGTGTATCCGAGAGTGGTGCCTCGGCCCTACCCTCGAGGCTGCACCGTGAGAGCGGGACCCAGCCAGGGTGTGCAATTGCAAAAACCTGTCATAAAAAAGGTTTGCGAGCCTGTGCAACGTAAGTAAGGTGCGAGGGAGGGGTTTGGGGGAGCTGAGGGGTTGATGGTAAGGGTTTGACGCAGCGTGGGAACACTCCCCTACCACCACTAAAACCACTACAACCACCAATACAACCACCATTACTACCACACCATCATTTGTGTGTACCTTCGTGCAAAAACGCTCTGCCTATCACAGTTTTGATAGGCCTAATTTCAATTCTCATATGTTCTTGATTATTATTTTTTCAGGCAAGTAATCCTTTCCCTTTTCTGCTAGGTACGTTTCTCTGCTTGAATCCTCTCCTCCTTCTCTTCTTCCTCTCTCCTCCTTCCTCTCCCCCTAATCTTCTCACGACTTTTGTCTGCCTTTTCTCCTTCGCTATTCTTCTTGAGTTTTTCCCTCTCTTCCCTTCCTACATCCCTTTCCCCTTTTTCTTTCTTTTTCCCGTTTCCTTCTCCCTTCTTTCCAATTCCTTGTCTTCCCTGATCTCTCCCCCATCGTTCTTCCTTTCTCTCCTCTTCCCCCCTTTTCCCCTTCTTTCTTCCCTTCTTCTCCCCCTTTCCCTCGCATGCCAGCTTGCCCTCCACCTCCTTTCCTGTCTGCTCTCTCTCTCTCTCTCTCTCTCTTTTCTCTCTCTCTCTCTCTCTCTCTCTTCTCTCTCTCTCTCTTCACTCTCACTCTGAAAAAAACAGACCAACATTCTTAAGCAACCAAAGTAACAAGATACCAACTCTACCATTATAAGCAACCAGTATGTGCTATAACTACCACCAACAGTACTATAAAGACTACCAATACTATTACTACTATCACTAATAAAAGCTACCACCACTACGACGGCTACTTCCACTACATCTACCACCACTACATATTCTACCACTGCATCTGCTACCACTCCATATTCTACGTAAGTTGTAACTGATAAAAAGCTGCATTGTTGACAGGTAGTAGTTGATGTCAAGTGGTAGTTGATGACAAGTGTAGTGGTAGTTGATGTCAAGTGACAACTGATGTCAAGTGGTTGATGTCAAATGAAAGTTGATGTCAAGTGGTTGATGTTAAATGGAAGTTGATGTTAAGTGGGAGTTGTCAAGTGGAATTCATGGCAAGTGGAAATTGATGTCAAGTTGTAGTTGCCAAATGGAATTGATGTCAAGTGGAATTGATGTCAAGTGGAAGTTGATGTCAAGTGATAACTGATGTCAAGTGGGGGAAAGAGAAGCAATTAAGTTTGATCCCAGGAAGAGGAGGGAGGGTAGCTCCAATTCCATGGATCAAGAGCCCACCACTGGCAGCCACCATTAAGAGGGCAATTGTGAATTAGTGGCGTGTTAAAGCCGATAAGGTCATTTTTCCAGGCTGATTTAGCGCTAAATAACCCTTAAGGTTAACACTCAGCGTTCTTCAACGGGTATAACAACAGGTATAACAGTTCTGTTATAAGTAAATCCAAGACATGTTCACTGTTCACCTGTATAACAATTCTGTTATAGGAACGACCAGAATATGTTCACTGTTCACCTGTATAACAATTCTGTTATAGGAACGACCAGAATATGTTCACTGTTCACCTGTATAACAATTCTGTTATTGGCACGACCTGGATAAGTTCACTGTTCACCTGTATAACAATTCTGTTATTGGCACGACCTGGATAAGTTCACTGTTCACCTGTATAACAATTCTGTTATACAAACGACCAGAATATGTTCACTGTTCACCTGTATAACAATTCTGTTTTGGCACGACCTGGATAAGTTCACTGTTCACCTGTATAACAATTCTGTTATAGGAAAGGTCTGAATGTGTTCAATATTTGGAGAGGTGAGCTCCCACAGGAAAGGTAAGGAAGGATTGTGGCGGCTTTCTACTATTGTTGTGAGGGGTGAGGTGAGGGGAGAGGGGAAGGGGTGAGGGGAGAGAGAGGAGGGGAAAGGTGATGGGAAAATTGTGGGGTGAGGGGAGAGGTGAAGGGAAGAGAGCCGCTGTTGGTGTGGTGGTAGTGAGGGTGTGGTGGTAGTGGGCGTGTGGTGGCAGTGAGGGTGTGGTGGTAGTGGGGGTGTGGTGGTAGTGGGGGTGTGGTGGTAGTGAGGGTGTGGGTGGTAGTGGGGGTGTGGTGGTAGTGGGGGTGTGGTGGTAGTGGGGGTGTGGTGGTAGTGGGGGTGTGGTGGTAGTGGGGGTGTGGTGGTAGTGAGGGTAGTGGGGGTGTGTGGTAGTGAGGGTGTGGTGGTAGTGGGAGTGTGGTGGTAGTAGGGGTGTGGTGGTAGTGAGGGTAGTGGGGGTGTGGTGGTAGTGAGGGTGTGGTGGTAGTGGGGGTATGGTTGTTGTGAGGGTGTGGTGGTAGTGGGGAGTGTGGTGGTAGTGAGGGTGTGGTGGTAGTGAGGGTAGTGGGGGTGTGGTTGTAGTGAGGGTGTGGTGGTAGTGGGGGTGTGGTGGTAGTGGGGTGTGGTGGTAGTGGGGGTGTGGTGGCAGTGAGGGTGTGGGTGGTAGTGGGGGTGTGGTGGTAGTGAAGGTAGTGGGGGTTTTGGTGGTAGTTGAGGGTGTGGTGGTAGTGGGGATGTGGTTTGTAGTGAGGGTGTGGTGGTAGTGGGAGTGTGGTGGTAGTGGGGGTGTGGTGGTAGTGAGGGTAGTGGGGGTGTGGTGGTAGTGAGGGTTGTGGTGGTAGTGGGGGTGTGGTCGTAGTGAGGGTGTGGTGGTAGTGGGGGTGTGGGGGCAGTGGGAGTGTGGTGGTAGTAGGGGTGTGGTGGTAGTGGGGGTGTGGTGGTAGTGGGGGGTGTGGTGGCAGTGAGGGTGTGGTGGTAGTAAGGGTGTGGTGGTAGTGAGGGTAGTGGGGTGTGGTGGTAGTGAGGGTGTGGTGGTAGTGGGAGTGTGGTGGTAGTGAGGGTGTGGTGGTAGTGGGGGTGTGGTGGTAGTGGGGTGTGTGGTGGTAGTGGGGGTGTGTGGTGGTAGTGAGGGTGTGGTGGAAGTGAGGGTGTGGTGGTAGTGAGGGTGTGGTGTGGTAGTGAGGGTGTGGGTGGTAGTGGGGGTGTGGTGGTAGTAGGGGGTGTGGTGATAGTGGGGGTGTGGTGGTAGTGGGGGGGTGTGTGGTAGTGGGGGTGTGGTGGTAGTGAGGGTGTGGTGGTAGTGGGGGTGTGATTGTAGTGAGGGTGTGGTGGCAGTGAGGGTGTGGTGGGTAGTGGGGGTGTGGTTGTAGTGAGGGTGTGGTGGTAGTGGGGGTGTGGTTGTAGTGAGGGTGTGGTGGCAGTGAGGGTGTGGTGGTAGTGGGGGTGTGGTTGTAGTGAGGGTGTCGTGGTAGTGGGGGTGTGGTGGTAGTGAGGGTGTGGTGGCAGTGAGGGTGTGGTGGTAGTGGGGGTGTGGTGATAGTGGGGGTGTGGTGGTAGTGGGGGTGTGGTGGTAGTGGGGGTGTGGTGGTAGTGGGGGTGTGATTGTAGTGAGGGTGTGGTGGCAGTGAGGGTTGTGGTGGTAGTGGGGGTGTGGTTGTAGTGAGGGTGTGGTGGTAGTGGGGGGTGTGGTTGTAGTGAGGGTGTGTGGTGTAGTGGGGGTGTGGTTGTAGTGAGGGTGTGGTGGCAGTGGAGGGTGTGGTGGTAGTGGGGGTGTGGTTGTAGTGAGGGTGTCGTGGTAGTGGGGGTGTGGTTGGTAGTGAGGGTGTGGTGGCAGTGAGGGTGTGGTGGTAGTGGGGGTGTGGTTGTAGTGAGGGTGTGGTGGCAGTGAGGGTGTGGTGGTAGGTGTGTGGTGGTAGTGGGGTGTGTGGTGGTAGTGGGGGTGTGGTTGTAGTGAGGGTGTGGTGGTAGGTGTGTGATTGTAGTTGGGTGTGGTGGTAGGTGTGTGGTGTGGGTGTGTGAGTGTTGGTGGTAGTGGGGGTGTGG
>NW_026482680.1:10000-22500 GCF_026875155.1 Cherax quadricarinatus
AACTAGCCACACCATTAACTAGTCACACCATTAACTAGTCATACTATTAATTAGTCACACCATTAACTAGTCACACCATTAACTAGTCACACCATTAAGAACATAAGAACATAAGAAAGGAGGAACACTGCAGGAGGTCCCAGGACCGAAACGTTTTCTAATAAATATGTTATAGTGTTTGCTTACGTGTCTTTCTAAACCAACTTGTCGGTATTTATTACCAAGGTTTATACCAACATCAGTGGTGACGTGTACTTAGCTCAGTGGTGACGTGTACTTAGCTCAGTGGTGACGTGTACTTAGCTCAGTGGTGACGTGTACTTAGCTCTGTGAAGACCTGTTTGCGCGCTCTCTACGAATTGAAGCAAGATGCCCTCCATCGAGCAACTTTACCAACAGCTTAAGGAAGAATTGAGGATGGCGAAGATGGAGATTCGGCGACTGACCGAGGAAAACAAGAAGATTCGAAGTAGTCCTCCTGTTTTGAGTCCTCAGGTCAAGAAAGGAAACTGGTCAGTGGCTGGACAGCAGGGAACGAAGTTGACGATCAAGAAGACGAATGGAAAGGTAGAAACGATGAAGAAGAAAGAAACTGCTGTGGAAACTGTTGTGGAAACATCTAATACATTCTCAGTGCTACCCGACGAATGTGAGTCGACTACTGGGAACGTCACGACGATCGACACCAAGGAAGGTAAGAATATTGTTGTTGTTGGGGATAGCCAAGTTAGGTATATGGATAGGGCGTTCTGCTTGAAGGACAGGAGTAGGAGACAGAGAGTTTGCTTTCCTGGGGCTGGGATGGAGGATATTGTTAGCCGTCTGGATGACATCATGAGAGGTAATGGGAGCAATCCTATTATCTGTCTCAGTGCTGGTGGCAACGATGTTGGCAGACGTAGGAGTGAAGACCTGATTAGCAGGTATAGGTCAGCAATAGAAATAATTAGGAGGAAGGGTGGGAACCCTGTCATATGTGGTATTTTGCCAAGGAGAGGAGTTGGAAATGAATGGTTGTCCAGGGCAATTGGTGTCAATTGATGGCTGGACAAATACTGTAAGGAAAATGCGGTAACATTCATTGACAATTGGACCTCTTCTATGGCAGAAATGACATGTATGCAGGGATGGGGTTCACTTATCTAGGTCTGGGGTGGGGGCACTGGCAACTGCAGTGGAGGGAGCTGTTAGGTCTTTAAACTAGGAATAGTTAGTGGTATGGGTTTTGGCGGGAAAACAGTCAAGTCGCAGTGTAGTAATATGAGTACTAGGAGAACTAGTAATAGGCAAAATGAGGTGGATATTGGAAAGCCAGTGGCACAAATTGACAAGGACAGTAATAGGTTTAGTGGAATAACAGAAAGGAGCAGGAAGGGTAAAGAGAGAGGAGGGTCTTTAAATATATATTACACAAATAGTCGCAGTGCTAGGAATAAGATGGACGAGTTGAGACTAGTTGCTAGTGCAGGTAACATTGATGTATTTGCCTTAACTGAAACGTGGTTTAATTCAAAAAGTCGGGACATGCCTGCGGAATGTCACATTCAGGGTTTTAAATTGTTCCAAGTAGATAGAAGTATCGGGAAGGGGGGTAGGGGTGGCATTGTATGTCCGAGATCGCTTGAACTGTTGCATAAAAACGGGTATTAAGTCTGAAGTAACACATACAGAGTCTGTTTGGATAGAATTTTTCAGAGGGGCATGAAAAATTAATTTTAGGTGTGATATACCGTCCCCCAAACTTAGATAGGGACCAAGGGAGACTACTATGGGAGGAAATTGTTAAGGCCACAAGGCACGATAATGTAGTAATTCTAGGAGACTTTTAACTTTAGTCACATTGATTGGAATTTCTTGACGGGAATTTAGAATCATACGACTTCTTAGAAGTAGTTCAGGATTGTTTTTTGAAGCAGTTTGTGACTGAACCTACAAGGGGTAAAACCTGCTTGACTTAGTTCTGGCAAACAATGAATCCCTTTTAATAATTTAGAAGTTTTCAGAGGAACTGGGTGCTAGCGACCAAAAAATCAATTCATTTAGCATTGAATGGAAGTATGATAGTAGGGATAACCCCGTAACAGTCCCAGATTTTTCGCTTAGCAGATTACGATGGGCTTAGAAAAACACTTATCATCTGTTGACTGGGGGTAACGAAGAGAGCAATCAATTGACAGTTTTCTGAACACTATACATGAGGCTCAAAGAACTTTTTATTCCGTAAAAAGAAATTAGATCAAATATAAATGACCCAAAATGGATGAAAAAATTAGGCTGAAATATCTACTGGGCATAAGAAAAGAACTTATAGGCGTTCAAAAGAGGTGAGGGTCATCTTATGAATCAGTATATTGACATTAAGAGGGACATTAAAAAGGGGATAAGAAAAGCTAAAAGGGACTATGAAATTAAAGTTGCTAGGGATTCTAAAACTAACCCAAAAAGTTTTTTCCAGGTATATAGAACAAAAGTCAGAGATAAGATAGGTCCCCTTAAAAATAACTATGGGCATCTTAGTGACAAAGAGAATGAAATGTGCTTGATTTTAAATAATTATTTTCTCTCTGTTTTTACGCAGGAAGACACTAACAACATTCCAGTAATTAATTTCTATAGTTGTGATGAATGGTTTGAAAAACCGACAAATTGAAGAAGGAGACACTTATGCAGCATATGGGAATCTTTATTCAGGAAACGTTTCGCCACACGTGGCTTTTATCAGTCCAATACAAAGAGGGGAAGGGGTAAGGAGAGGAGGAGTTGAGGTAATCAGTCCCTCAACCTGGAGTCGATGTGTTCAGTCCATCAATCTTGTAGAATGCACAGCATAGGGCCGTAGACGTGGCTTATATACTGTAGTGAGGTGACGTGAAGCAAGATGGAGGCGGGTCTAGTGGTACCATCCACTAGTCGAAGTAGGTCTTCGTCCAAAGGCTGAACAAGTGTTGAAGAATTCTTTGTAACAAGATCCCTTGATGCTGCAAGTGTCTGGCGTTGTGATGAATGGTTTGAAAAACCGACAAGTTGAAGAATGAGACACTAGAGATGGTACCACTATGACCCGCCTCCGCCTGCTTTCACCTCACCTCACTACAGTATATAAGCCACGTCTACGGCCCTATGCTGTACATTCTACAAGATTGATGGACTGAACACATCGACTCCAGGTGAGGGACTGATTACCTCATACTCCTCCTCTCCTTACGCCTTCTCTTTGTATTGGACTGATGAAGCCACTGTGTGGCGAAACGTTTCCTGAATAAGATTCCATAGCTGCATAAGTGTCTCTTTTCTTAACTTTGGGCTTTTCAACCTTTCATCAAACTCCCAACACTGCGATCAAGGGTCTTGTACAAAGAATTTTTAAACACTTGTTCAACTTTGGACAAAGCCCTACTTCGACTAGGGATGGTACCCTATGACCCCGCCTCCGCCTGCTTCACCTCCCTCCTAAGTAATAAGCCCGTCTACGGCCCTATCTTTTCTTCTAAAAGATTGAGGGATGAACACACGACCCAGGTTGGGGGGGCTGATTACTCATACCCCCTTCCTTAGCCTTCCCTCTTTGTATTGGACTGAAAAAGCCACTGTGTGGCAAAATTTTCCCTAAATAAAGATTTCCAAATGCTGCATAAGTGTCTCTTTCTTAAATTTTCTATAGTGGACCAAAAGAAATAAATTATGAAACATCACAGCACTATTTTAAAGGGTTTGTGAAGCAGATTTGAGAGGATGGTTCAGAAAAACCGACATGTTGATAAATTAGAACATGTGCAACTTTGGGTATCTTTTTTGGGGAAAACGTTTCGCCACACAGTGGTTTCCCACAGTCCAACGTAGGAGAAACTTGAAGAAAGAGGAAATGAGGAAATCAGTCCCTCAACTTGAGTCGATGCGTTCAGTCCATCAATCTTGAGTAGAAATACGGCATATGAGGTAGAAGCAGCTTAAAAACCGTATGGCAGGAGAGGTGTAGCAGTCATAGGTGGTGTCACATTTGTTCAATGGGGAAAGTAGGTCGTGCCCAAGAATTACAAGCGAAGAATTCCTAGTTTTAAAAACCCCAAAGAAGTTGCGTGTTAAAGGGTTTTGTAGAGGGAGGTTCAGGAACCGACATGTTGAAAAATTAACAATGTGCAACTTTGGGTATTTTTTTTTGGGAAACTTTTCCCCCAACAGTGGCTTCTACCCTTAGTAAAAGAATTTGAAGAACAGGAGGAGAATGAAGTAACATCCTTAAAACCTTGGTCGATGTTTCATCATCAATCTGAGAAGAATCGGCTTGAGCGGAGAAGCAGCTTTAAACCGTATGGCAGGAGAGGTGTCAGCACATGATAAAGGTTGGGGATGATTCCCTCACCCCCCTTTTCTTCAAGTTTCTCCTACGTATGGAATGATGAAGCCACTGTTGGCGAAACGTTTCCTCAAAAAGATACCCAAGAGTTGCCAGTTTTCAAATTTGTGAAGCGATAGACCGACGAAGCAAAATAAGCCCCCCCCGGGCCCTGGGGGTTTTTTTTCAAGGGTTTTTAAGGAATACAAAAGGGATCTTAAACCCATTAACAAATATTTTAATTTATCTTTTCAAACAGGGTATGTCTGTTGTGGAAGATGGTAATGAAATTTTCCTATTTTTAAAACGGGGGGAAAAGTCGTTACCGTCAAATACCGCCCAATAAGCCTGCCCCTCAATTGTAGGAAAATTTACAAGAGTCAATTATATCGAGATTATAAGAAGCCATCTCGATAAAAGCTTATTAATGTTCTCACAGGTTCCAAGAGGCCGGTTTTGTCTAAAAATTTTATTAAATTTCTTCAGTAAAGTTTTTTGAGGTGTTGACCACGATAAAAAATTGTATTATTTCTTAGATTTTGAAGGTTTTGATAGGTTCCGCACCATAGACTGTTAAAGAAAGTGGGGCTCATGGGATTGGGGGGAAAAATGCTCCGTGGGTCGAGTCATGGCTCACAGACAGGAAGCAGAGAGTTTTCATAAATGGGGGTTAAAGTTTTTAGGTAAGACACATAGCAACAGTTTGGGGATCTTTATTCGAAACGTTTCGCCTACACAGTAGGCTTCTTCAGTCGAGTACAGAAAAGTTGATAGAAGCAGAAGATACTTGGGAAAACGATGTAATCAGTCCATCACCCCTTTAAAATTTTGAGGTGGTCGTCCCCAGTTGGAGAAGGCATTGGGTTGAAAAAATAAAGGAAGGGACAAAGGGGTTTTAAAGGAGGGGGTGAGAGAGGGGCTTTTGGAGGGCAGTTTAAAAGGCCACAGAGAGGGAAGGAAAAAAGGAAAAAAGGTTGAGGTTGGAAGAATGAAAAAATTTAAAAGGGGTAAAAAGGAAGGAGGAAGAAATTGGGAAAAAAAGGATTTTTTTGAAAGGCCAAAAAGGGGGGTGAGAAAAAAGAAGAACAAAAAAGGGAAAGGGGAAAGAAAAAAAGGAGGGGAGGGAGGGAAAGGCGGTTGGGAAAAATAAAGGGAAGTGACAGAAGGGGGTTTAAAAAAACCCGGAGGTGAGAGTAGGTGGGGGGGGAGGCCCCCCTAAAAAAGGAAAGAGGTTGTCAAGTTGATATTGTACCCAAAAACCCTTGTTTTTGCAGTTTGTCTGCAGAATGAAAACATTAAAATGGTTATAAAATACCGACAGGTTGTTAGGTAAGAACATATGAACGTTAGGTATCTTTATTTCGAAAAGTTTCGCCTACACAGTGGGTTCTTCAGTCGAGTACAGAAAAATTGATAGAAGCAGAAAATATTGAAGCGTGTAAACGTCCTTCCCCCTTTAAAATTTAAAGGGGGTCAGTCCCCAGTTGGAGAAAAAGCATTTTTCCGTTTTCTGAAACAATATGAAGTTGAAGTGACGAATGGGGCCTTATATGGGCCAGGAGGGGAGCGTAGGTTGCTTTGGGGGGCAGGTCCCTCTCAAACCCAGCCCTTTTCATGTAGAGGTTTTTCAATTTTTAGTCTGTACCAAGATACCCTTGTGTTCAGTGTCTGACAGAATGAACATTAAATGGTAAAAAATTTCGAAAAGGTTGTTAGGTAAAAACACAAATGCAACAGTTGGTTCTTTATTTCGAAACGTTTTTGCCTCACAGTGGTTCTTCAGCGGTACGAAAAATTTTATGAAGCAGAAGTACTTGAAGACGATGTAATCGTCCATCACCCTTAAAGTTTTGAGGTGGTCAGTCCCTCGTCTGGGAAGAGCTTGTTCCCTTGTCTGAAAAAAATTTGAATGGGGCCTTATTAGGGCCAGGAGGTGAGACTAGGTTGCTTTGGGAGGGCAGGTCCCTCTCAAACCCCGGTTCTATAAATTTTCTGTATCGACCAAGAACCTTGTGTAGCGAAACTTTAAATTTAAAATACCAAGTTGTTGGTTTACCTAACAACCTTGGTATTTTTTAAAATTTTAAGGGTTTTTGTTTAAAACCCAAAACAAGGTTTTGGGCGATAAAAGAAAACCCCCTAGGAGAAAACCTTTTTAAGGGGCCTGACCCAAAAAACCTAGTTTTTTTAAGCCCCATTTGGTATTCAATTCTTTTTTTCAAAAGGCCCAATGCCCCAGGAGGGAGCCATCCTTTGGGGAGGCGTTCCTCCAAACCCTTTACAACTTTTTTGTACTCGACGGGAAAAAGCCTACTGGTAGGCGAACGTTTCGAAAAAAAGATACCTAAATGTTGCATATGTGTCTTAACCAACAAAACTTTCCTATTTTTCCTTTTAAATCTAAACTTATTTAATTTAAATTCTTAAATTTGGGGCTTTTTGGAGGAATCTCAAGACCTTGTTAAATTTCCCCTTTTTTAAACCATCTTCCCCTTTCACTTCATAGGTTTCCCCCTCATTCTTTTCGTCTAACAATAAGTAATTAAAGTCTTCAATCTTTCTTTTAAACAATTTTTCTAATGAAAGATTAATTTAGTCACCTAGTAATGTTTTTAACAATTTATGTCCATTCTTAATATAACCGTTTTTTAGGATAATCAGGGGGGCCTTTTAATATTTAAACCCTATACCTCACTTCTGTGCTTCACTTCTTGAATTAATGGGTTTTTTTAAATTTCCCATTCGTTTTGCTTGGATTGATTTGGGTTTAAGGGGGTGTTTCCCCAACCCCCCCCAAGTCCCTTTTCCGAATCTGATGGGAAGTTCTAATTATTTAAACCCTTATAAGGCTGGGTTTTTAACTCCCGGCTTAAACCTTGATTTATCAATTAATGCATTATTTTCGCAAGAATTGGTTTTTTAATTCTCCCCAAGTTCTAACATCTATTTGAAAAAAATTATTTAACTATCTTTTGGCATCGGCGAATTGCTTATCACTTGAATCCCTCACAAGATTTTTTGAATTTTTATTATTAACAAAACAACGGGGCCCAAACGATCCCCTTAAGCCCCCTTGTTTTTACAAATCCCCACTTTTGGATTTAAAAACCCCTTTATGGACACAATCTGCTTCCTGTCTGGAGCCATGACTCGATCCACGAGAGCACTTTTCCCCCCAAAGCCTAGCTGCCATTTCTTTAACCCGCTATGGTGCGGAACTCTATCAAAAAACCTTACTAAATCTAAGTAATAATATCAAATTCTTTATCTAGTCAACGCCCCAAAAGCTTTACTGAAGAAAGTTAATAAATTGTTTTAAGACAAGCCCGGGCCTCTTGTAATCCATCCCTGAGTATCATTAATAAAAGCAAAGTTTTAAAGAGGCTTCTTATAATCCAGTTTTAAAAATTGACTCTAGTAATTTGCCTACAATTGAGGTCAGGCTTTTGGGGGGAAAATTTGAGGGAAACCCAAAATTTGTCCCCTGTTTTAAAAATGGGAAAATTCCCTTTTACCCAATCTTCCACATATCAGACACTACACCGTTTGAAGGGGATAAAATTTAAAAATTTTTTTAAGGGTTTTTCACAGGTTCCATTTTGCACCCCCTTTAAAAAACCTTAAAAAAAAATTTTCAGGCCCCCGGCGTTTTTTTGCTTCGGGGTTTCTATCGTTCAAAACCCAAATTTCACAGTGCCCTGTGATTTTTCATAATTTATCTTTTTTGGGCCCCCCACTAAAAAAATTTTAATTTACTGGAATATTATTAGTGCCCTTCCCCTGTGAAAAAACTGAAGAAAATAATTATTTAAAATCGAGCACATTCATCTCTTTTTTCGGGAAAGATGCCCAAAATTTTAATTTTTGGGGGGGCCCTATTTTAAATCTCTAATTTTTGTTTTAATACCGGGAAAAAATTTTTTGGGTTTTTTTTAAAACCCCTGGCAATTTTAAATTTCATGGGTCCCTTTTAGTTTTTATCCCTTTTTTAAAAGTCCCTCTTAAGGGTTCAATATACTGTTCATGAAAATGACACTCACCTTTTTTGATACGCCTAAAAATTCCTTTCTTATGCCCTAGTAGATATTTGAGCCTTTTAAATTCACCCCTTTTTGGGGGTCTTTTCTTTTTTTGACTAATTTTTTTATACGGGAATTAAACGTTCTTTGAGCACATGTATTGTGTTCAAAAACTTTTCATTTTGATACCCTCTTTCGTTCCCCCAGTTCAACAAGATAAGTGTTCCAAAGGGGGCCCATCGAATTGCAAAGGGCGAAAATCTGGGACTGTTACTGATTATCGCTCCTATGATTCAAATTCAATGTAAATGAAATTGATTTGTGGTCGCTGCACCATTCCTCTAAAATTTTTCAAAAATTAAATTAAACAAGGGATTTATTGTTTGCCAGAATAAGTCAAGCAGGTTATTACCCCCGTAGGGGTTTAGTCACAAACTGGGTTTTAAAAAAAAATCCTGAACTAAATTTAAGAAATCGTAAAGATTCTAAAATTTCCCCGGGCAAGAAATTCCAATCAATATGGGCTAAAGTTTTAAAATCTCCAGAAAATTTACTACATTATCGTGCCCTTTTGGGGCCTTTAAAAATTTTTCCCCCCATTGTCCGGTCCCTTTGGTCCCTATCTAAGTTTGGGGGACGGTAAAATTTTACACCCTTAAAAAATCAAAATTTTTCATGCCCCTCTGAAAATTTTATCCAAACAGACTCTGTATGTGTTACTTCAGGAATTTAATCCCTTTTTTTTTGCAAAAGTTCCAAACGATCTCGGACACAAAAAGGGCCCCCCCACCCCCCTTCCCGATACTTTTTATTTTATTGGAAAAAATTTAAAAACCCTGAATGTGACATTCCGCGGCATGTCCCGGGCTTTTTTGAATTAAACCCCGTTTCAGTTAAGGCAAAATTTCATTTTAATGTTTACCTGCACTAGCCAAAATAGTCTCAACTGTCCATCTTATTCCTAGCACTAGGCTATTAGCTAATAAAAACATTGAAAAACTCTCCTTTTTTTTTACCCTTCCCTCCTTTTTGTTTTTTCCCACTAAACCTATTACTGTCCTTTTCACCCCCCGCCCCTGGTTTTTCAATTTTCACCCCCGTTTGCTTATTACTAGTTCCCCTAGAAATCCCAAAAAAATTTTCTTCATGGGACTTCACTGTTTTCCTGCCAAAACCCCTACCACTAACTATTCCTAGTTTTAAAAATGATAACAGCTCCCTCCACTGCAGTTGCCAGTGGCCCCCCCCCCCAGACCTAGATAAGTTAACCCCCCTCCCTGGCATACATGTCATTTTTTTGGGCCCTAGAGGGTCCCCGTTTTCAATGAATGTTACCCCCATTTTCCCTTACAGTAAATTTTTCCGGCCAGGGGAATTGACCAAACCCAAATTTCCCTGGACAACCATTCATTTCCAACTCCTCTCCTTGGCAAAATACCACATATGACAGGGTTCCCACCCTTCCTCCTAATTATTTCTATTGCTGACCTATACCTGCTAATCAGGTCTTCACTCCTATGTCTGCCAACATCGTTGCCTCCAGCACTGAGACAGATAACAGGATTGCTCCCATTACCTCTCATGATGTCATCCAGACGGCTAACAATATCCTCCATCCCAGCCCCAGGAAAGCAAACCCTCTGTCTCCTACTCCTGTCCTTCAAGCAGAACGCCCTATCCATATACCTAACTTGGCTATCCCCAACAACAACAATATTCTTACCTTCCTTGGTGTCGTTCGTCGTGACGTTCCCAGTAGTCGACTCGCACTCGTCGGGTAGCATTGAGAATGTATTAGATGTTTCCACAACAGTTTCCACAGCAGTCTCTTTCTTCTTCATCGTTTCTACCTTTCCATTCGTCTTCTTGATCGTCAACTTCGTTCCCTGCTGTCCAGCCACTGACCAGTTTCCCTTCTTGACCTGAAGACTCAAAACATCAGGACTACTACGAATCTTCTTGTTTTCCTCGGTCAGTCGCCGAATCTCCATCTTCGCCATCCTCAATTCTTCCTTAAGCTGTTGGTAAAGTTGCTCGATGGAGGGCATCTTGCTTCAATCCGTAGAGAGCGCGCAAACAGGTCTTCACAGAGCTAAGTACACGTCACCACTATTAATTAGTCACACCATTAACTAGTCACACCATTAACTAGTCACACCATTAACTAGTCATAAGTGTCATTCACATTTTATAAAGACCATCAGGTACTTCAAAATATGGTATAAACCTTGAGTAATAGATACCGACAAGTTGGTTTAGAGATACACCTAAGCAAACACTTGGACATATTTATTAGAAAACAGACACGGGTTTCGGGAGTTTTCCTACAGTCGCAGCCCGGCCCTGGGTCAGGCTTATCCGGTGCGTGTTTGATCAGCCAGGCTGTTGCTGCTGGTGACGCGCGCTGGCCCCCATATCCATTACAGCCTGGTTGATTTGGCACTTGGTAAAGGTACATGTCCAGTTTTCTTTTTAGGACGTCTACACTTGCTCCGACAGTGTTAACGATATCTTCTGGTAAGCTGTTAAAACGTCTGAAACCACGGATGTTCATACAGTGTTTTCTCATCGTGCCCACGGCGCAACTGAGAACATTCTCGACGACAATTACTTTTCTTTCAGGGACTCTATACATAAACAGTCCTTCGGCATGTCTGTGGATTCTCCATGAAGGCCAATCATAGCAGCCATATGGATCAACTGCAGAAAGGACTTAAGATCTATATCCCGAGGGACGTGGTGTGTAGACATCGTTCCTAGACGCTTGAACACCGTTAACCTTCTCAAAAATATCAACAGCGAAAACCTCCATCAAATTTAACATGGAGCAGCAACATGATTGACAGATTTCCTTTCAGTACGTGGAACAGTCTTCCCAGTAGGGTGATAGAGGCTAGGACCTCGGGTAGCTTTAAGAAGAGATTGGAGATATATACGAGTGGGAGGGGCTGGGTTTGATTGGTGTCATTGGGTACGGGAGTTATTTCTTGGGTAACTTTACGTCGAGGTTGTTTTGATAAGGACCTGCCTCGCATGGGCCAGTAGGCCTTCTGCAGTGTTCCTCCATTCTTATGTTCTCATAACAAAAAACCAAGGACGACATCTCACCTATAAAAACGACCTATACTTCTAGTCCCACAAAAAACAACAAAACCGAACGAGAGATCATCATCGTGTTCTTTTTGTGTCTGGCCACTGAATCTCTTTCTCCGCCCACGTTCCTTGGAGAGGAATACAGTTACATCTGCACTGCAGAGTCTTCATGAAGATACACTATCCGACACACTTCAGCACCGACCGAGAAAGATTATATATGGCAGCATACCGGAGCCAACCCACGACAAATACATAAACAGGCAGAAACCTAACCAACCCCTTAGCCAAAACCAAAACTAGAGTCACAAACTCACCCTCCAATGCCATCAGGAAATTAGTCAACAAAGGCGACTAAGCCAGCAAACAATACTGTAACATGCTAGATCGCGCCTCGTAGAGGCTGTGACAAATCTTACATAGATGTAATAAAGTTGGTAGAATTACCGACAATATGTAAAGTAAAAGGACACAAGTGCAACTAATGTGACATTTATTGTGGCAACGTTTCGCTCTCCAGGAGCTTTATCAAGCCATGGCTTGATAAAGCTCCTGGAGAGCGAAACGTTGCCACAATAAATGTCACATTAGTTGCACTTGTGTCCTTTTACTTTACTTACATAGATGAAACCTTCCACCTGACTTAAGGAACACAGACAAGCTTGCCAAGACAACACTAGCAACACACAGTACACGCTGCATAGCAACACCTGATGAACTTCCCCGAGGCTAAATTTCTTATCGAAGAAACAGACCAATGTAGCAAACTGTGCTTGGTATCGACTTTAACCACAACAACTAACACCAAACATTCTCGGTCTCTGACCTTCACCGAGGTTTTGGAAGAGCCGATTCCAACGACGACCGACACTCCCATCACCTAAGATATCACTCGGAGGTGACCTTACCCCCCCCTCTCTCTCTCTCTCTCTCTCTCTCTCTCTCTCTCTCTCTCTCTCTCTCTCTCTCTCTGCAGAGCATTGCAGCGTTTACAGGTGGAAAGTCAATTGCAATGCCGTTTCTGTCACTCAGTTACACAATGGAGGACAGAACCA
>NW_026482691.1:0-24141 GCF_026875155.1 Cherax quadricarinatus
TTTAAGTGGTATGGGGGGCAGTTGGTGTTGAAACTTTTGTTACAAAGTTGAATATCCCATTTGTTTTCCTTGATGTTCCATGCTTAAACAGACGCCCCAACAAAAAATTTTGCATCATTTTGCTTTTGGTTGGATAAAATTCGTGTGGATGTATTCCCATTTGTGCAGATCCTAGAACTGGCAATACTTCTTCGATAGCCAAGTCAGAGACAACCGCCATCTGTTTTCAGGGGGCCAACATTTTCCCCGGAAGAAGATTCCTCTTCTACTAAAATCGTACTAGGGGCTATGACTGTGGTAGAGTCTTTAGCCGAATCCGTAATTAGCACTGAGTCTTGGTCAGCGCCCTAGGGCTGGGGGCTGAGTCTGGGTTAGCCCTAGGGCTGGGGGCTGAGTCTGGGTCACCCTAAGGCTGGGGGCTGAGCTAGCTGATGCTTTTGTTTCCTGTAATTCTTTCCAGGGTCAACTGTTGTAGTTTGGGACATTCTGAACGTTAAATATATCCTCCCATGCTCTATAATATTTTAGGAAGCCCTATCCAATATTCCTTTTTTGTTTCGTGCCTCTTATTTATCACCCTCCTGAGTACTTTCCTGATACGGGTCTGGAGTTCCAAATCCTTATAGCAGACCCAGAAACACCTTGCTGGTTGGATGTCGGTTTTGGATGCAATGTTTTATTCTTGCACAAGAGAAATGGTATTTGGAAAAACAAAGGTTGCATGTGATTTCTGGATTTTTTCCCAAGGACCTTTTCATGTGTCCCACAGGCATGCAGTACTGCCATCCCGCCCGTATCCTACTTGAAAATCCGGGTACCACAAGAACGTGATTTCCACTTTAACCTTTCTGCTCTACATTCAGTACTGGTGTAAGAGGGTCAGTACATGGGAAATGTGGGATATATTTACTTGTACAACATCTCTAAATTCCACCATTGTTCCTCATCATCCTGCCAGCAATGGTTAGCAGAACAAACCCAAAATAAGAAAGTACTTATGTCTTGAGAGCCACTATCAATCCCAACAGTGAAATTTGGGATGAGTTATACCTGATGTGCAGTGTGCTATAAAATTCTGCTTACAATGTTTCTATGGGTGACACTCCACATTATGCATTGTATGGTGTAGATAAACAACCTTGATGATTTCATAGCAACTCGTACCAGCTTAAGCTCAAAGTGTCTTTAGAAGAATCTGTGAAACACTTCATAAATCAACAGCAGAATTTACTAGATTTCGCAAACACCCCGAGCAAAGCCATCCAAAATTACAGTAGATTCGAGAGTTATGCTGACTAACTTTAACAAAACGTCTGCAATGCGTAACCCTTGATCAAAAGTTTGTTGGTCCTTATCGAGTAGTTGAACATATAAAATAGCAATAAGTAAAAGGTTAGAGAAATTAGTACTGGTCATATAAAGATCGCATTTAGATCATATGAAGTTATATGTATGATAATAAATTTTCCCCAACCCAGACTAATGTGACAGACTCTGACAATCCTCCTGATCCTGTACTCTCTACCTCTGATACTCAGACGATCAACCTAATGTCTTATTCCTTGCATACACGACAGGTATTGAGAAATCCTCAAGCATCATTTGTAGCTACTAATTCAGTTTTTGCCTCAAATACGGCATGAGTTAACCAGTGCAACAGAGTTTGACCCATCCCAGAGATGACACCCATTCTGCATATGCCCAATCTCACCCTAGCAGAGTTGGGGTTAAATGTAAAAAACCCTGTATAGATGAATAATTACCTTCAACTTATTAATATTCAAGAATTTTTTTTTGTGTGTTCACTTTTCTCCCCAGAATTCTGAGATTTAACAGTCTAGATTTGAGTGCACCAAGTCGGGCCTTTCTTTCTTTCTTTCTTTGTATATATCCTTCCTCAGAATCCTAGACCACATGAAACAGATCGATCAATTTTTTATCACTTCTATTGTGTAATCCCAATGTGATTTTATTCGATGTTTGTGCATATCATACCTTGTAATGCTTTACAGTAACTTTCATTACAGTTTCATTATAGTAAGTTACGTTAGCTTCTATTCCGATTTTCTCCTTATGTATGTTATAATGTTCAATTGTTGTGACTTTGACATTGTATAGAATCAGCCCAAGCCGTACGCCTGCCATCTCTATTTTGTATAGCTGTATGTTGGGACAACATACCTTAGCGTCGGCTGAGCTCTGGGTTTAGTACCAGTTACTAGTAACCAGAAAACCAGTTACCAGTAGTGTTAGTAGTAATGACTCATACACTGACCGTTTACTGATCCTCTGCCCTGCGTGAATCACAGACTGTTTATCACTGTTCCCAGCTGAGTTGCATAATTTGAAGACCGCTCACCCCTGAGGCACTGGGGAGTCAGTTCAAGTAGAGGCGTTAGACGGGCGGCAGGCAGGCGTGGTGCTCCCCATATATTCAAACCCAATTTTACTAGAACATCCAACGTGGTTTTATTACCCAAATCCATTTTCGAACCCCCAAAATGACGGGTATGTGGATTATTTAATAAGGAGACTTACTGTCCATAAAGCATTTATGGTGTATAACATCACACAGGCTTTTCCAATTCGGGTACATATCCCGAGCGCCCCACATACACAAGTCAAACACATGTTTCCTTGCTAAGATTAGGGTATTGTGATGTTGGGTATTTGGTGTTATAAAGGTGGGCCTGTGTGGTTGCCTGGTAGCGCTGCCAGACGATGGCTGTAACACACCACCCCAGGGGACATGGCACTGCCAACATATGGCTTTAACACACCACCACCCCAGGGTACACGGCACTGCCCGACGTATGGCTGTAACACACCACCCCAGGGGACATGGCACTGCCAGAAAATATGGCTTAACACACCCCCCCCAGGTACACGGCACTGCCAACGTATGGCTGTAACACACCACCCCAGGGTACATGGCACTGCCAGACGTATGGCGTACCACACCCACCCCAGGTACATGGCATTTCCAGACGTATGGCTGTAACACACCACCCCAGGTACATGGCACTGCCAACGTATGGGGTGTAACAACCACCCTAGGGTACATGGCACCCGCCAACGAATGGCTGTAACACACCACCCCAGGGTACATGGCACTGCCTGACGTATGGCTTAACACACACACCCCAGGGTACATGGCACTGCCAGACGTATGGCTGTAACACACCACCCCAGGGTACATGGCACTGCCAGACGTATGGCTGTAACACACCACCCCCCAGGGTTTCATGGCACTGCCCCGACGTATGGCTGTAACACACTACCCCAGGGTACATGGCACTGCCAGACGTAATGGCTGTAAACACCCCCACCCCAGGGGAAAATGGCACTGCCAGACCGTATGGCTGTAACACACCACCCCAGGGGACATGGGACTGCCAACATGTGGCTTTAACACACCACCCCAGGGTACATGGCCACTGCCAGACGTATGGCGTAACACCACCCCCAGGGTAAAATGGCACGCCAGAAAGTATAGATGTAACACACCACCCCAGGGTACATGGCACTGCCAGACGTATGGCTGTAACACACTAAACCCCAGGTACTTTGGGAACTGCCAGACGTATGGCTGTAACACACCCCCCCCAGGTACATGGCACTGCCAGACGTATGGCTGTAACACAAACCCCCCCAGGGTAAAATGGCACTGGCCAGACATATGGCTGTAACACACCACCCCAGGGGAATGGCACTGCCAGACGTATGGCTGTAACACACCACCCCAGGGTACATGGCACTTGCCAGACGTATAGATGTAACCCAACACCACCCCCGGTAAATGGCACTGCCAGACGTATGGCTGTAACACACTACCCCAGGTACATGGCACTGCCAAAACGTAATGGCTGTAACAACACCACCCCCGGGTACCTGGCCACTGCCAGACGTATAGCTGTAACACACGACCTCAGGGTACATGGGACTGCCAGACGTATGGCCCGTAACACACCACCCCAGGGGACATGGCACTGCCAGCGTAAAGGCTGTAACAAAACCACCCCAGGGTACATGGCACTGCCAGACGTATGGCTGTAACACACCACCCCAGGGTACATGGCACTGCCAGACGTATGGCTGTAACACACTACCCCAGGGTACATGGCACTGCCAGACGTATGGCTGTAACACACCACCCCAGGGTACATGGCACTGCCAACGTATGGCTGTAACACACCACCCCCAGGGTAATGGCACTGCCAGACGTATGGCTGTAACACACCACCCCAGGGTACATGGCACTGCCAGACGTATGGCTCTGTTATTCTTTTCCGTCGCCTGTAAAGGGAGCGCCTGTCTCTTTCTATTTTACATCTACTCCTCCTTTTTCTTAGAGGAGTAAGCCTTGTGCATACATCGAGTGCCACCGAGTTAATCTGTTCTAGGCATAAGTTGGGGTCTGTGTTGCTTAGTCTATCTTCCCAGCTTATATCGGTTAGGACTTGGTTTCCTTGGTCCCACTTTATGTTTTTGTTATTGAAGTTGAATTTGGTGAATGCTCCCTCGTGACTAATCTCATTATGTCGGTCTGGGGCTCCGCGCATACATGTCTGAACCTCAATTATGTTGTGATCTGAGTATATTGTTTTTGATATGGTGACATTTCTTATCAGATCATCATTGTTAGTGAAGATGAGGTCTAGTGTATTCTTCAGTCTAGTAGGCTCTATTATTTGCTGGTTTAAATTGAATTTTGTGCAGAGATTTAAAAGCTCGTGTGAGTGTGAGTTTTCACCAGAGCTGCCTCCTGGTGTTATTACTGCAACAATATTATTTGCTATATTCCTCCATTTTAGGTGCCTTAAGTTGAAATCCCCCAGGAGCAAGATGTTGGGTGCAGGAGCTGGCAGATTTTCAAGACAGTGGTCAATTTTTAACAGCTGTTCCTGGAATTGCTAGGATGTTGCATCGGGAGGCTTGTAGACTACCACAATGACTAGGTTTTGGTTCTCGATCTTTACTGCTAAAACTTCCACTACATCATTTGAGGCATTAAGCAGTTCTGTGCAAACAAGTGACTCCGCGATGTACACGCTAACCCCCCCCCCCTTTTGCCTGTTCACTCTGTCGCATCTGTATAGGTTGTAACCTGGGATCCATATTTCGTTGTCCAAGTGATCCTTTATGTGGGTCTCAGTGAAAGTCGCGAACATTGCATTTGCCTCTGCAAGCAGTCCACGGATGAAAGGTATTTTGTTGTTTGTTGCTGGCTTTAGACCCTGTATATTTGCAATGAAGAATGTCATCGGACTGGTGGTATTGTTGGTACTGGGGGGGGGGATTTTTTTCCGGCATTAGTATCTGTATCTGTTGGTTTGGAGTGGAGGCCATTGACTGTGGTTCCACTCCAGGAATGACTGGATTTGGTGTACGATTTCTGCCATTTCCTGCCAGCTTTTTTTCCTTCCTGGCATTAAAAAACCTCTCCCTCTTGAGTGGCTGTGGCTACCCAGGTTTTTCCATGGCCTGGATGTTTTGTATCTTTTTGTCCCCTTTAGATGGTGTGCCTGGCAATTTAAGTTATAGCACAGTCTTTCCTGTACTGAAGAGGGACACATTTCAGGGTGAAAAAGCTTACAGGAAGGGAGTTTGCATTTTCCTGTTGTCATATGGGCACGGCATTTTCTAGGGTGGTCCTAGTTGCAAGTCCCATCTGTTTTACCAGATTTCCCATGCCTGCAGATACCAAGTGCATAGTATGTGCACAGGCTTGGTTTCCGTTTGCCTTGGGTTTCTGTGACTGTATTCCCTGTTGGTGCATGTTTACTTGTCTTATTCCCATCCTCCCTAGCACCAACAATGGAGCTCCCACCAGTTGTTTTTGGTAATATATCCTATTTATGCAAGATCTGTGTGCACTTGTACTATTTATGCAAAATCTGTGTGCACCAGTACTATTTATGCAAAATCTGTGTGCACCAGTACTATTTATGCAAAATCTGTGTGCACCAGTACTATTTATGCAAAATCTATGGCCCTGGCTTGGATACTGAGGATTATAGTGCAGTCCCAGAACCTGCAGAAATTGACAACACACCTCCCAACAATTCTCAACCAAAGGTGAATTTGTGCAAATATTATGCTTGGGGCATCTTTAAGCATGGAATAACAGGGGAAAAAAATGGGACATGCAACTTTGACCATCCCAAAAAATGTAGCGACCTCCTGTCTAAAGGAGTGTGTCGCTCTTCTTCCTGTACTTTCTTTCACCCAAAAATGTGCCACTCCTCGGTCCACCAGAAGCAGTGTTACAACATCGAGTGCCCTGCATACCATCTAAAAGGGACCAGGAGGCACAGACCCCACAGGACAAACAATAGTAGCTACGACTACCCAACTTCAGGTGATTTTTTAGTGGCAGGAAACGAAAAAAGAAAATGGAAGGAAATAACAAAAATAGTCCACCACCTTGGAGCCTTGTTGGACTGGAGGCGCAGCCAGTGGCCACCCATGGCCCTCCAGAATTACAACTACTGATGCCAATAACAAAATCCCCCCAACAAACACAGAATACAACCTCGTTCATATTTGCTAATATACAGGGCCTTAAGCCATCCACCAACAACAAAATACCTTTTATCAGTGGACTTCTAGTGGAGTCTAATGCAATGTTTGCAGCCTTCACAGAGACTCACACAAAAGATCAATTGACAGTGAAATATGGATAAGTGGTTACAACCTTTTTAGATGCGACAGAAAAAACAGGCAACAAGGGGGGGTTGGCCTGTATGTCAAAGAGTCCCTTATCTGCACGGAGTTGCTGAACACCACAAATGAGGTAGTTGAAGTTCTATCAATAAAGATCGAGAACCAAAACCTAGTCATTGTGGTTGTATACAAGCCACCAGATGCAACCTCCCAACAGTTCAAGGAACAGCTACTGAAAATCGATTACTGTTTGGAAAACCTTCCAGCTCCATCCCCAAACATCTTACTGCTTGGTGATTTCAACCTAAGGCATACAAAATGGAAGAATGTAGCAAATAATGTTATAGCTGAAACAATCCCCGGAGGTAGCACAGATGAAAGGTCACACACACATGAGCTACTAAGTCTCTGCGAAAAACACACCTTAAGCCAGCAGATAGTGGAGCCAACACACTTGACCTTATCTTCACAAATAATGAGGACCTGATAAGAGACATAAGAATATCAAAAACAACTAATTCCGATCACAATCTAATTGAAGTCCAGACGTACATGCATAGGGGTCCTGAACAGCAGAATGCATGTACCTGTGAAGGTGTCTTCACAAAATACAATTTCAACAACAAGAACATCAACTGGGACCAGGTAAACCATGTCCTAAACGAAACATGTTGGGAAGATGTCTTAAATGACATGGATCCAAACCAGTGCCTTGAAAGGATCAACTTCCTGGTAGCCGAAGCATGTTCTAGGCATATTCCCCTAAGAAAGAAGAAGACAGGAGTAAACTGGAGAGAAAAAGACGCTCCTCTACAGAAGACGACGAAGAGTCACTGAGCTCCTCAGGAGTGCTAGAATATCTGATACACGAAAGGAGGCGCTGACCAGGGAAGTGGAAACTATCGAACTTAAGCTAAATGACTCTTACATGAACCAGGATGAGCAGGAGGAGCTTAAAGCTATTAGTGAAATTGAAAGAAATTAAAAATATTTCTTTTCATATGCCAAAAACAAGGCAATACCACATCTAGTATCGGCCCTTACTCAGACAGGATGGGACTTACACAGACGACAACAAGGAAATGAGTGAAATATTGAAATCCCAGTACGACTCTGTGTTTAGTGAACCACTAATCGGTCTGAGGATCGACGACCCAAATGATTTCTTCATGAATGAGCCTCAAAACTCCATAAATGTATGCCAGATTTCCGACATTACCCTAACTCCGATAGATTTCGAAAAAGCCATTGACAACATGCCTATGCACTCAGCCCCAGGCCCAGACTCGTGGAACTCTGTTTTCATTAAGAACTGCGAGAAACCCCTCTCGCGTGCCCTAAGTACACTATGGAGGAGGAGCTTGGACATGGGTGAAATTCCACAGTCACTTAAAACAAGGGATATAGCCCCACTCCATAAAGGTGGCAGCAAAGCATTAGCTAAGAACTATAGACCAATAGCTCTGACGTCCCACATCATAAAAATCTTTGAAAGAGTGCTAAGAAGCAGGATTGCAAATCACCTGGATTCCCAAAATCTGCACAATCCAGGGCAACATGGGTTCAGGGCAGGTCGCTCCTGCCTCTCACAACTACTGGATCACTATGACATGGCCTTGGATGCACTGGAAGAAAATCAGAATGCAGATGTAATATACACAGACTTTGCAAAAGCATTTGACAAATGCGATCATGGCGTAATAGCCCATAAAATACGTGCTAAAGGAATAACTGGGAAAGTGGGGAGATGGATCTTCAACTTCCTAACAAATCGAACACAAAGAGTAGTGGTCAACAGAGTTAAATCGGAGGCTGCCATAGTGAAGAGCTCTGTTCCACAAGGCGCAGTACTCGCCCCCATCTTATTCCTTATCCTCATATCAGACATAAACAGAGATATACACCACAGCACCGTATCATCCTTTGCGGATGATACTAGGATCTGCATGAGGCTGTCATCTGCTGAGGACGCGGTTAACCTCCAAGAAGATATAAACAAAGTTTTCCAGTGGGCAACGGTAAACAATATGATGTTCAATGAGGACAAATTCCAACTACTCCGTTATGGAAAACTGGAGGAGATAATAACTAGAACAGAGTATACTACTGACTCCGGCCATACAATAGAGCGGAAAAATAATGTAAGGGACCTGGGAGTAGTAATGTCTGAGGATCTCACTTTCAAGGATCACAACAGTGCCACGAACGCACGTGCAAAGAAAATGATAGGATGGATAATGAGAACTTTCAAAACGAAGATGCCAAGCCCATGATGATCCTTTTCAAATCACTTGTTCTCTCTAGGCTGGAATACTGCTGTACATTAACATCTCCTTTCAAAGCAGGTGAAATCGCAGATCTAGAGAGTGTACAGAGATCCTTTACTGCACGTATAAGTTCTGTCAAGCACCTTAACTACTGGGAACGCTTGGAAGCACTTGACTTGTACTCGTTGGAACGCAGGAGAGAGATATATCATAATCTACACTTGGAAAATCTTGGAAGGAATGGTCCCAAATCTGCACACAGAAATCACTCCCTACGAAAGTAAAAGACTGGGCAGGCGATGCAAAATGCCGCCAATAAAAAGTAGGGCGCCATTGGTACACTAAGAGAAAACACCATAAGTGTCCGGGGCCCAAAACTGTTCAACAGCCTCCCATCAAGCATTAGGGGAATTGCCAATAAACCCCTGGCTGCCTTCAAGAGAGAGCTGGACAGATACCTAAAGTCAGTGCCGGATCAGCCGGGCTGTGGCTCGTACGTTGGACTGCGTGCGGCCAGCAGTAACAGCCTAGTTGATCAAGCCCTGATCCATCGGGAGGCCTGGTCATGGACCAGGCCGCGGGGGCGTTGATCCCCGGAATAACCTCCAGGTAACCTCCAGGTAACCAGTACTATTTATGCAAAATCTGTGTGCACCAGTGCTATTTATGCAAAATCTGTGTGCACCAGTACTATTTATGCAAAATCTGTGTGCACCAGTACTATTTATGCAAAATCTGTGTGCACCAGTACTATTTATGCAAAATCTGTGTGCACCAGTACTATTTATGCAAAATCTGTGTGCACCTGTACTATTTATGCAAGATCTGTGCATCTGTGCTATTATGCAACGTCTGTGTGCACCTGTACTATTATGCAAGATCTGTGCACTTGTGCTTTTATGCAAGATCTGTGTGCACCTGTACTATTATGCAACATCTGTGTGCACCTGTACTATTATGCAACATCTGTGTGCACCTGTACTATCATGCAACATCTGTGTGCACCTGTACTATTATGCAACATCTGTGTGCACCTGTACTATTATGCAACATCTGTGTGCACCTGTACTATTTTTGCAACATCTGTGTGCACCTGTACTATTATGCAACATCTGTGTGCACCTGTACTATTATGCAACATCTGTGTGCACCTGTACTATTATGCAACATCTGTGTGCACCTGTACTATTATGCAACATCTGTGTGCACCTGTACTATTATGCAACATCTGTGTGCACCTGTACTATTATGCAACATCTGTGTGCACCTGCACTATTATGCAACATCTGTGTGCACCTGCACTATTATGCAACATCTGTGTGCACCTCTACTATTTTTGCACAGCTGCTATTTATTTACATTACTTTCTAATCCTCCAAAGCGCATAGGAACTTTTTATGTCTTAATTATTGTGACTACAAGCTGTTTCTATAAATTGAATTTACTCTCTAGGAATAAATAATGGTGTAGATAAATGCTATAATACACCGACAAGATAAAAGTTTAGACACATGTACAGCATCCAGTGGCTTTATTAGTGCAAACTGAAGGATGTGAATGGTAGACAGGAAAACTGTGACTCTTTAGGGATAGTTATCATACTTCAGGTAATTTCAAAGTTCAGTCTTATCTCAGACATACCCGAGAGGACGGCACTCACGTCAGTCTTATCTCAGACATACCTGAGAGAACGGCACTCACGTCAGTCTTATCTCAGACATACCTGAGAGAACGGCACTCACGTCAGTCTTATCTCAGACATACCTGAGAGAACGGCACTCACGTCAGTCTTATCTCAGACATACCCGAGAGGACGGCACTCACGTCAGTCTTATCTCAGACATACCTGAGAGAACGGCACTCACGTCAGTCTTATCTCAGACATACCTGAGAGAACGGCACTCACGTCAGTCTTATCTCAGACATACCCGAGAGGACGGCACTCACGTCCCGTCTTATCTCAGACATACCTGAGAGAACGGCACTCACGCCCAGTCTTATCTCAGACATACCTGAGAGAACGGCACTCACGTCAGTCTTATCTCAGACATACCTGAGAGAACGGCACTAAACGTCAGTCTTATCTCAGACATACCTGAGAGAACGGCACTCACGTCAGTCTTATCTCAGACATACCTGAGAGAACGTCACTCACGTCAGTCTTATCTCAGACATACCCGAGAGAACGGCACTCACGTCAGTCTTATCTCAGACATACCCGAGAAACGGCACTCACGTCAGTCTTATCTCAACATACCCGAGGGGAACGGCACTCACGTCAGTCTTATCTCAGACATACCTGAGAGAACGTCACTCACGTCAGTCTTATCTCAGACATACCTGAGAGAACGGCACTCACGTCAGTCTTATCTCAGACATACCTGAGAGAACGGCACTCACGTCAGTCTTATCTCAGACATACCCGAGAGAACGGCACTCACATCGCTGGCATAGCATCATGGGCAGCTGGGCGCCAATGGAAATAAGTCGTTTTGTCTTACTTTTTTGGGTTTATCTTGGATAATCTACACATATGTTACTTTGTATGATAATTTATGTAACTGTATTTATGCGTACCTATACCTGAATAAACTTATTTACTGGCTGATTTGCATATTCGTTTCTCCTAGTCGATGAATCGATCTCAGGTCTTTTCGTTTGGGAGATGAACGCTTATCAGTGAGCTACGAGAGAGAGAGTCCCAACAGTCAGTTATCACCTAGCTGCCTGCTTATGGTTCGGTAAACAAAGGAATCAGGTGTAAATTACGATGCCCAACGTTCCCATGCATGCCGGGATTGAACCCAAATCCTTGAAGTTGTGAGCCAAAGACGCTGCTACTTGACAAACCACCAATACCAAAACTGGATTATTTTCAAATCCCCAGTTAGGTAATCGGTATCAAGTAAGCCAATACTCTACAGTTTGCATCTGATTAATCTTCCCGTCTTTATGGTACCAGTTACGGGTTTCAGTCCGAAATCCACGTAAAATTTCTCCGCTATAGCAAATGCTCTAAAAACAAGAATGCCGTAATTGAAATTTACGACACTGACAGGAGGTCGCTGGTCCGCTGTCTTCACCTAAGAAGGAATCAGAAAATATATTTTCGTCCTCAGCGCCGGACCTGACTCATGCAGCGCAACCCAGCTTACCACCTGTTTTTACAGCTGTTTTTTCTGAACTAGGCCCCCAGCAAGGGCAGAGTTGCTCGCTGTTAATATATACGACTACCCTCGCTTGTTTGGCAAGAAATCACATTCTCGAGAACTGGACTCAGTATCTATCTAACCTTATCTCTCACCACACGCAATACTCTCCAAGATTCGTACGTTTATTGGTGTTGCAGAAATACTGAATTGCCAGACGTGTCGCCGATGCTTTAATTTACTTATTTGTTTAAACATACGCTTATATGCATTTGTATTTTTCAAGTTAGAATAACCTAGCATAGCCAAATACAAACCTTTCCCTCTGTACTCTAACTTAATCTATTTTAACCATACCAAACTGTACCTAACCTAGCTTAACCTTCCCTAACTTAAATTAACATACTCTAACCCAGCCTAGCCTAACCCAACATGACCTAAAACAACCTAACCCAACATAATCTAAAGTAACCTATCCTAACACAGTATAGCCCAACCTACTATAAAAATTACCTGATCGAGCCTAACCTAACTCAAAATAACCTAATCCTAACACAACCTAACCTAACTCAACCTAGCTGAGCCCAACCTACCCAAACCTAACATACCTTAACCAAACTAACATTAATCAATACAGTGTCAGAAAACGGACAGCTGTTGGATTTGAATGTGATGAAAAATAATGAGAAAAATAACAGACAAATAAGAGAAAAGATTCTGATAAACTTCGAGTAAAAATTTAACAAGTCAGTTATTATTAAATAAAACCTTAAAAATTGACTAATCAAAGCTAAATATAAAAATAAAATGAAATTTAACGTTCAGACAGAGGAACCAGTACAACACTAACATGTTTTAGGGCCATAATATGTCAGACATTTTCTGATGTTCTCCACACGGCGATGTATCTCTGGATTAATGTCGCTCATTTGCCATAATGTCCCAGTCAGGGTAATATTAGTTAAGTGAAGACTGTTAGATGGAGAGGTAGCAGTGATCTTGGTATAAACCTTGGTAATAAATACCGACAAGTTGGTTTAGAAAGACACGTAAGCAAACACTATAACATATTTATTAGAAAACGTTTCGGTCCTGGGACCTTGTGTTTGCTTACGTGTCTTTCTAAACCAACAGTGATCTTCAAAATCTTCAAAGACCAAATCAGATGTGTAACAAAAATCCGGTTTTCGTCCAGTTCTCTCGCCATGAGCAACCAAGCTGTGAAATGAGGACTAAGAGAAAGCGAAAGGTTAAAATACATGAAGCTGAAGGTTAAGGTATAAGACGGAATTTAACACAGATGTAATCCTGTTAAAAACCTTCAACACATAAGTAAAACCCGTCACCAGAGAACATTAATGTTTACGTGGACTGCAGAGCTGGAGTACGTGAAGTGTGCAAACAAAAGTCACCTTCTTTGAAGAAAGAAAAAGTGAGAACTGAATAGAAATTCATAACAATAAAGAAGAAAGAAGGAGGATGACGATACAGAAAAAATGCAAGAAAATTCCCTCGCTAGATGCCGCCAAATACGGCCCCTTCCTCGAGACAAGAACTGAAGACCAAAAGAAGCGAACTGCGGAGGCAAACATAAACTGACTACCCATTTCTTTTGCATACATTGTTTCTAAATAGATAGAGAGAATTTAGAATCTTACGTTAGGAATTAAGAAACAAAATTACTCTAAAACAATGAACAGATGGTGCACTGTCACACAAAGCTGATAGTGTAGTATACGTCGTGCTTTGCAGTTTGTAGACTTGGCATATATAGCGACATTCCTTATGCCAAAGAAGCCGAAAAAAATTTCTTGCAATATCTCCACTTACAAAAAGGCTTTTATTCTACTGAACAAAGATGGAATATTGAGAGCAATACCTTCCCTATCGTTTCAGATCAGTACAGCAAGCAAGCAATGATTCTGACGGGAACACGAAAATACTTCAGCAATCATGTCCAGCAAGGACATCCTCTCTCCCCATTTCTATTCAGCACAAAGGTTAGGGAAATCACTATCAGACTGACTGGTTTGGATGATGACACATTGACAGCAACACAGGAGCCCCATAGCAGATCTTGCTCAGCTGACGACACAGAGACACGCCATCCGAAGGCAAAATCGTCTAAGCCAACCAGAAAGCAATCGACGAAGTTTGATCCCACTGATATCATCCTGCTTGGAGGTTTTCTCAAAACTAATGCCACTGACACAATTCTCGAAGTCAAACTGAATAATTTGATGGAATTGAACAATGAAATCTAGACGTTTATGATGCCTTGTTTCTTCTCAAAATTCTTGAATCTGTCAAGGCAAACATATTTGCTAAGATGTGTACTTCCACATGTCATCCTAAAACTAAATTAATGAGACAGTCTCCTGAAGTAAATATTCATTAAAATACTCAGTCTTACTTTAGAAGATAAGCAATGGGACCAAGATACACTTCCAATCAGAGTGAAAGGTAATAGTTTCCTCACAACATCAACAAACAGCAATCCTAACATAAATATCTTCACGTGTGACGACCAGAGAGCCTGTAGCAGCGATTCACTCTGAAAGCAATGCTAGGGTTCATAAATTTATTGATAGAGCCTTAAAGTCACACTGGATAGCGGAGAACAATTGCCACAACATTGCGTGAGTGTGTGTATGTCATGGAGGGACTGAGCACATCTATTGGCAGTGTGAACTCATGTAGTGGACTTCGTAATGGTTGTAACCAGTTCGTCTCTAGGCACAAGCCTCAACTCACTGGCTTAATGTATTAGTATTGCACTTTATCTTACTGTCCCTATTATCTCTGAACACAAGTGCATCTGTGGTAGTGCATCACCAGAATAATCGTAGTCATCATAAATCAGTCATATATACTCAAGCGAAGATTATTTTTTAAGGACGAGTTGGGTGATTAAGTAACATTTTATATATATATATATATATATATATATATATATATATATATATATATATATATATATATATATATATATATATATATATATATGCAATAAGATCACAGTAAACAGGTGATTTCATAATATGCAAAACAACCACTGTGAAAGAATAGAGAAGTTCCAAGCGCTTTCGTGACTACTCACATTATCAAGGAACAATGAAAGTAAATCATCAAAGGAAGGTATATAAAGGGGTAGCCCACACCTCACTATCAGATCCCACAACAACAAAACACCTGACGCGAGACAGCAGGCCCGCCGGCCCAACTAGACAGCCCACCAACAAATTATTCTACCCAAGAAATAAGAAATTTAAAAAACTATTATTTGTCCAATGTATTATTAAATTCTTCCCAAATTCCATTAATTATATTATATATTAGATCCATTTATAATTAATAGAATTTGGGAAGAATTTAATAATACATTGGACAAACAATAATTTTTTAAATTTCTTATTTCTTGGGTAGAATAGTTTGTTGGTGGGCTGTGTGAAGGACCTGTCTAGTTGGGCCGGCGGGCCTGCTGTCTCACGTCAGGTGTTTTGTTGTTGAATTAGACACATGTGCAACTCTTGGGTATCTTTACTGAGGAAACGTTTCGCCACACAGTGGCTTCATCAGTCCATACAAAGGAGAAACTTGAAAAACAGGAGGAGAATGAGGTAATCAGTCCCTCAGCCTTGAGTCGATGTGGTCAGTCCATCAATCTTGATTCCTGTGGTAGTAGGCGGGTAGACAGCAACCACCCAGGGAGGTCCTAATGTCCTGTGGTAGTAGGCTGGTAGACAGCAACCACCCAGGGAGGTACTACCATCCTGTGGCAGTAGGCTGGTAGACAGCAACCACCCAGAGAGGTACTACTGTCCTGTGGTAGTAGGTTGGTAGACACCAACCACCCAGGGAAGTACTATCGTCCTGTGGTAGTAGATTGGTAGACAGCAACCACCCAGGGAGGTACTACCGTCCTGTGGTAGTAGGTTGGTAGACAGCAACCACCCAGGGAGGTACTATCGTCCTGTGGTAGTAGATTGGTAGACAGCAACCACCCAGGGAGGTACTACCGTCCTGTGGTAGTAGGTTGGTAGACAGCAACCACCCAGGGAGGTACTACCGTCCTGTGGTAGTAGGCTGGTAGACAGCAACCGCCCAGGGAGGTACTACCATCCTGTGGTAGAAGACTGGTAAACAGCAACCACCCAGGGAGGTACTACCGTCCTGTGGTAGTAGGCTGGTAGACAGCAACCACCCAGGGAGGTACTATCGTCCTGTGGTAGTAGGCTGGTAGACAGCAACCACTCAGGGAGGTTCTACCGTCCTGTGGTAGTAGGTTGGTAGACAGCAACCACCCAGGGAGGTACTACCGTCCTGTGATAGTAGGCTGGTAGACAGCAACCACCCAGGGAGGTACTACCGTCCTGTGGTAGTAGGCTGGTAAACAGCAACCACCCAGGGAGGTACTACCATCCTTTGGTAGTAGGCTGGTAGACAGCAACCACCCAGGGAGGTACTACCGTCCTGTGGTAGTAGGTTGGGAGACAGCACCCACCCAGGGAGGTCTTACCGTCCTGTGGTAGTAGGCTGGAAGACAGCAACCACCCAGGGAGGTCCTACCTTCCTGTGGTAGTAGGTTGGTAGACAGCAACCACCCAGGGAGGTACTACCGTCCTGTGGTAGTAGGCTGGAAGACAGCAACCACCCAGGGAGGTACTACCGTCCTGTGGTAGTAGGTTGGTAGCCAGCAACCGCCCAGGGAGGTACTACCGTCCTGTGGTAGTAGGTTGGTAGACAGCACCCACCCAGGGAGGTCCTACCGTCCTGTGGTAGTAGGCTGGAAGACAGCAACCACCCAGGGAGGTCCTACCTTCCTGTGGTAGTAGGTTGGTAGACAGCAACCACCCAGGGAGGTACTACCGTCCTGTGGTAGTAGGCTGGAAGACAGCAACCACCCAGGGAGGTACTACCGTTCTGTGGTAGTAGGTTGGTAGCCAGCAACCGCCCAGGGAGGTACTACCGTCCTGTGGTAGTAGGTTGGTAGACAGCAACCACCCAGGGAGGTACTATCGTCCTGTGGTAGTAGGCTGGTAGACAGCAACCACTCAGGGAGGTTCTACCGTCCTGTGGTAGTAGGTTGGTAGACAGCAACCACCCAGGGAGGTACTACCGTCCTGTGGTAGTAGGATGGTAGACAGCAACCACCCAGGGAAGTACTACCGTCCTGTGGTAGTAGGTTGGTAGACAGCAACCACCCTGGGAGGTACTACCGTCCTGTGGTAGTAGGTTGGTAGACAGCAGCCGCCCAGGGAGGTCCTACCGTCCTGTGGTAGTAGGTTGGTAGACAGCAACCACCCAGGGAGGTACTACCGTCCTGTGGTAGTAGATTGGTAGACAGCAACCACCAAGGGAGGTACTACCGTCCTGTGGTAGTAGGTTGGTAGACAGCAACCACCCAGGGAGGTACTATCGTCCTGTGGTAGTAGGCTGGTAGACAGCAACCACCCAGGGAGGTACTACCGTCCTGTGGTAGTAGGCTGGTAGACAGCAACCACCCAGGGAGGTACTACCGTCCTGTGGTAGTAGGTTGGTAGACAACAACCACCCAGGGAGGTACTACCGTCCTGTGGTAGTAGGTTGGTAGACAGCAACCACTCAGGGAGGTACTACCGTCCTGTGGTAGTAGGTTGGTAGACAGCAACCACCCAGGAAGGTACTACCGCCCTGTGGTAGTAGGTTGGTAGACAGCAACCACCCAGGGAGGTACTACCGTCCTGTGGTAGTAGGTTGGTAGACAGCAACCACCCAGGGAGGTACTACCGCCCTGTGGTAGTAGGTTGGTAGACAACAACCACCCAGGGAGGTACTACCGTTCTGTGGTAGTAGGTTGGTAGACAGCAACCACCCAGGGAGGTACTACCGTTCTGTGGTAGTAGGTTGGTAGACAGCAACCACCCAGGGAGGTACTACCGTCTTGTGGTAGTAGGTTGGTAGACAGCAACCACCCAGGGAGGTACTACCGTCCTGTGGTAGTAGGTTGGTAGACAGCAACCACCCAGGAGGTACACCGTCCTGTGGTAGTAGGTTGGTAGACAGCAGCCACCCAGGGAGGCACTACCGTCCTGTGGTAGTAGGTTGGTAGACAGCAACCACCCAGGGAGGTACTACCGTCCTGTGGTAGTAGGTTGGTAGACAGCAACCACCCAGGGGGGTTTACTACCGTCCTGTGGTAGTAGGTTGGTAGACAGCAACCACCCAGGGAGGTACTACCGTCCTGTGGTAGTAGGTTGGTAGACAGCAACCACCCAGGGAGGTACTACCGTCCTGCTAAGTGAGTGTGAAAACGCAACCTGTAACACTATTACATGATGTGAATCCCTTTATAAAATATTACCCTGATCACACTCCAACTGCTCGTCATGTCTCAAAAACCATTCGTCTCCATTCAATACTATCTAACAAGCTCATACATGCCCGCTGCATGTCCAAGCTCCTTGCACGTAAAACCTCTTTTTTTTTCCCTCCCTACAGCCTTTCCTAGGACGACCCCTACTCATCCCCTCCACTACAAATTTATACACTCTCCAAGTCGTCCTATTTTTCTCCACCTCTCTAAATGACTAAACCACCTCAGTAACCCCTCTTCAGTTCTCTAAATAATACGTTAAGTAACTCCACACCTCCTCCTAATTTCCACACTACGAATGCTACAACTGCGTAATATTTATACCACACATTGCCCTTAGACACGTCTACTCTGCTTCCAGCCTCCTTTTTGCTGCGCCACCCATATAAGAAAATTGGTACCGCTATGCTCTCGCACATTACTTTTTTTTTTGTCTACACAGATGCCTCAGTGCACTACTAACCTCTTTTCCTTCATCATTTCTATGGTTAACCTCGTCCTCCATCAACCCATCGTTCTTTCATACTCCCTCCAATGCGATATCCAATTTTTCTTTACCTAACTCGTTTAATACCTTTATCACCTTATTGTTATCTATGCTCACTTTCAACTTTCTTCCTTTACACACCCTCCCAAACTCGTCCACTAACCTTTGCAACTCCTCTTTAGAATCTCCCAAATGCACTGTATCATCAGCAAAAAGTAACTGTTACTTCCCATTTCGTGTTTGATTTTCCATAATTTAATCCCACCCCTCTGCCCAACACCCTAGCATTTATTTCTTTTACAACCCCATCTATAACTATGTTAAACAAGCATGGTGACATTGTACATCCCTAAGGCCTTCTTTTACTGGAAAGAAATCTCCCTCTCTGTGGCATGCAAAGAGTACGTAACCGTTATTCGGCGCATGTACACACCCTCATTTACAGGCTAACTCCCCCAACCAGCGAACCAGGTGACTGAGGGTTGACGATGGGGCCCCGTCGTTCAACCAGTACCCAGGTTCCAGCCAATGAGAAGATGGTTTTGGCAATCGCAGAGGTTATGTGGGTACCGCTCTCCTGTCTGCCCTTGTCATTCCCATTCTAGAGCTGGTTGAAGCACGATCTGCTCTCTAGTGAATAGCAAAAAAGGCACAATATCGTGACTGGAACGATACACAAATAACCTGCACATAGAAGAGAGAAGCTTACGACGACGTTTCGGTCCGACTTGGACCATATACAAAGTCACACTATATGGTCCAAGTCGGACCGAAACGTCGTCGTAAGCTTCTCTCTTCTATGTGCGGGTTATTTGTTTACTGCTCTCTAGTGGCTTCTATTCTGCCTTGCTTACCGTGGAGTGCACTAATACCTATCGCTGTACATAGTGTATATAGTGTACATACTTCTGTTCTAAATTGGTGAAGGATAATATAAGTCAAAAGTTTTCTGCTGTGTTTATTTTGCTCCCTTTACACCCAGGATAACAGGCCATTTGGGCTCCTGGGTTGTAATACTCTCTCTCCTACACACCCTAACCTGAGCCTCACTCTCCTCATAAAAACTCTTTTCAGCATTTAGTAACGTACTACCTATTCCATTGCTTCCCTACCAGGCCTATCACATGCCTTTTCTAAATCCATAAATCCAATAAAAACTTCCCTACCTTTATCTAAATACTGTTCACATATATGCTTCAATGTAAACACTTGATCTACACATCCCCTACCCACTCTGAAACCTCCTTGCTCATCCGCAATCCTACATTCTGTCTTACCTCTAATTCTTTCAATAATAACCCAACCATACACTTTTCCTGGTATACTCAGTAAACTTATTCCCCCATAATTTTTACAATCTCTTTTGTCCCCCTTCCCTTTATCAAAAGGAATTATGCACACTGCCATCCCTAGGTACCTTCCCCTCTTTCATTAGTACAAACCACTAATGTGTGATGATTATGGACCTGTTAACAATCATAACACTTCCCATAGAACATATTCGGTCACCTTTTCAAATTATTTCTGCTTTTATAATACTGAATATTGTAACCAAATGGTAATTAACTCATGTTTGCATTCATAAAAATTCTTTTACTTAGATACACAGAAAGTACCGGGAATAAAATGTTGCCAACCAATCACCATCGTCGTTACAACCTGTGCAAATTCATTCATGAAAAATAGCCTTAACTACTCTGTTTATTACATTTGAGTTGCCTGATATTATGTCTACACACGAGAGACTGTCCAGGAACTTTTATCCGCAGCTATAGTTTGCCATATTTATGGAACAAGTTGTCATGTAAACAAATTGACTGATGTTATAGTAGCCGGGCTCAGGCTTGTTTACAAGTGCTTCTGGCTTGTTTACAAGTGCTTCTGGCACTTGCATGTGGTCAGCCTTATGGTCATTTGTTAGAGCACGAAGTTCCTGAATGACTGCTGATTAATGAATATAGATAGATTGTATAATAATGTGATATATCAAGGCATCTTACAATGTGATATATCAAGGTATATTATTATTAAAAATAAGGTAATAACGTTAATTGTAAAAATATACCAGGATGTACTCGTAGTTGCTGGAGCTTCTGAGTAACTCACTACTTTTGGTTTACTCTCCACAATATGGATACAGATGTACACTAAATTACCAGCTACAAATTTAGTCTTACCGGCTCTCTGACTCTACAGGGTGTTTCAAAAAGATGGGTCCATGTTTTTAAACCACCGTGTATAAGGTGAGTGTTTCTGTAGATAAACAGTTCAGAGAATCGATGAGTTGATAAATTAAACACATGTGCAACACTTGAGTATCTTTGTTGTGGAAACGTTTCGAGACACAGTAGCTTCATCAGTCCATACGAAGGAGAATGGTAAAGATCAGAAGGAGTTTGAGGTAATCAGTCCCTCAGTATGAATCGATGCAATCAGTCCATCAACTAATGGACTGATTACATCGATTCAGGTGGAGGGTCGGTAGCCTAACTAACTTGCCTACCTTACATGATAACCACTCCATAACCACATACGATAATCACCCCACAACAATACACCATAACCACCCCACAACCATGCACGATAACCACCCCACAACCATACATGATAACCACCCCACAACAATACACCATAACCACCCCACAACCATACACGATAACCACCCCACAACCATGCACGATAACCACCCCATAACCATACATGATAACCACCCCACAACAATACACCATAACCACCCCACAACCATACACGATAACCACCCCACAACCATACATGATAACCACCCCACAACAATACACCATAACCACCCCACAACCATACACGATAACCACCTCACAACCATACACGATAACCACCCCACAACCATGCACGATAACCACCCCATAACCATACATGATAACCACCCACAACAATACACCATAACCACCCCACAACCATGCACGATAACCACCCCATAACCATACATGATAACCACCCCACAACCATACACGATAACCACCTCACAACCATACACGATAACCACCCCACAACCATACACGATAACCACCCCACAACCATACACGATAACCACCCCACAAACATACACGATAACAACCTCACAACCATACACTATAACAACCCATAACCATACACGATAACCATCCCACAACCATACACGATAACAACCTCACAACCATACACGATAACAACCCCACAACCATACACGATAGCAACCTCACAACCATACACGGTAACCACCCCACAAACATACACGATAACAACCTCACAACCATACACGGTAACCACCCCACAAACCATACACGATAACAACCTCACAACCATACAAGATAACCTCACAACCATACACGATAACAACCTCACAACCATACAAGATAACCTCACAACCATACACGATAACAACCTCACACGATAGTAACCTCACAACCATACACAATAACCACCCCACAACCTGTGCAAGAAAGGTATATAATACCGACAAGATGAAATTAAGACACATGCGCAACACCCGGGCACCCCTATCGTAGACGTTTTGCCATCCAGCCAGCCACTGGATGGCGAAACGTCCACAACAAAGACACCCAGACGCCGCACATGTGTCTTAATTTCATCAGTAGTAGTAGTAGTATAGTAGTAGTAGTAGCAGAAGAGGCAGTAGTAGTTGTATGGTAGAAGTGGGGAATAAGGAGGACGAGCCAGTCAAATACTACTACTACTACTGATGAAATTAAGACACATGTGCGGCGTCTGGGTGTCTTTGTTGTGGACGTTTCGCCATCCAGTGGCTGGCTGGATGGCGAAACGTCTACGATAGGGGTGCCCGGGTGTTGCGCATGTGTCTTAATTTCATCTAGTCGGTATTATGTACCATTCTTGTTCTACTACTACTACTACCACCACCTCTTCCTGCCTATATATAGCCGTCCTGCTCCACTTCAGTACGTCAAGACACACCAGAGCACTGTTTACTCACGATGCATTACTCTAACAGAGTAAAGATCAAACCAGCGAGTGGCACAACCAATGAGTCGTCCAAACTAGCACTTGCAGCTGTCGTTAGTGGCAGGCTGCAAGTCAAATGTAATGCGATTTTATCGCTCAAGGAGGCCTTTGTTGTCGTCTGTACAGACGACACAGAGGCTGCTACTACCACTCTACGAGACCAGGGATTTCTTGTCTTGACTTCCCCAGCACTGAGGGCCAGGAGAACTGTTCCACAAGCGACTCGACAACCTTATCACTGTACAGGCCACTGAAGAAATCAAGTCATCTATCAAAGCAAAGAACCCTTGGGCCAAGGTGGACTTCATTACTAAAATACCCGATGCTTCATCCATGCTGAAGGTCACCTTCAGTGACGTCAACATGGCAGCCAGAGCTCTCGCTGAGGGCCTGGCTATTCACTACTTCCACATCAACCCAGCCTTCATCGAAGCAGAGAAATTCCAACATATCTCAGTGCTATAATTGTTACTCATACTTACACACCAACAAATGATTGTCCTACAAGGACAAGAAGTTCTGCTCCACCTGTGGCCGTGAGGGTCATGACTTCAAGAATTGAACTACTGCTTCACCACCTAAATGCTTGAACTGCAAGAATGACCACCATACTCTTGCTGCCAGGTGCCCTACCAGAAGAGACATACTCAAGAAACAACAACAACAACAAAAGAAACCCAACCCACAAGCAACCACATATTCTGCTATCGCCAGCTTCAAGCAGACACTAACCAAGATACTACAAGCCACGCAAGCTGCTCCCACCACTTCCCTGCCAGCACCTACTGCCGACTCCACCAAGATTCTTTATTGCATTATGTATGCTCATGTACAGAATGCAGCTGAGCCTGGTTCCTTCAACACCACCATCAAGAACTTTTCAAACTAAATAATATGCCTGGCCTCACATTCCCTGCATCACCACCTTCCACTGAGATCCTAAAATCTACTGCAAATATTACCAGCATCACCGCTGCTCCACCGCTGTCACAACCTTCCCACTAGACACAGAGATGGACCAATCAGAGACCACTGAGACGTCGGCAAACCCCACCAATGAGAGTCCACTACCGCTTGCATCCACTGCTAAGCAACTGACCAGTCGGAAATCTCGCCTTCACCAGTTTTAGCCCACCAGCCAAGAAAGCAAAAACACAAGAAACTGCGGATGCACCTCACGGGGCCACTGCCACGAAAACTGCTGGGCCCAAAAATCCA
>NW_026482694.1:0-10262 GCF_026875155.1 Cherax quadricarinatus
TCACCCCCCCTCACCGTTTTTCCATCACCCTCACCACCAGTTCATCATCCTCACCACCAGTCCATCACAAACACCAAAAGTCCATCACCCTCACCACACCAAAATCACAAGCAAGGGAAGTGAGGGAGTTCATCTGAGAGGACACAGATGGACTTCTGGAAACACAGTCCTTCGCCCTCCCCACCAGTCCATCACCAGTCCATAACCCTCACCGTCAGTCCATCACCCTCATCAAGAGTCCATCACACTCACCACGAGTCCATCACCCTCACCACCAGTCTATCACCCTAACCACACCACCATCACCAGCAAGGGAAGTGAGGGAGTTCATCTCAGAGGACACAGATGGACTTCTGGAAACACAGTAATTCACCCTCCCCAACAGTCTATCACCCACACCACCAGTCAATCACCCTCACCACCAATCCATCACCCACACCACAAGTCCATCACCCTCACCACAAATCCATCACGCTCACCACCAGTCCATCACCCTCACCACAAGTCCACCCTCACCACCAGTCCATCACATTCACCTCCAGTCCATCACCCACACCACTAGTCCATCACTCTCACCACCAGTCCATCACCCTCACCACCAGTCCATCACCCTCACCACCAGTCCATCAGCAGCAAGGGAAGTGTGGAAGGGAGTTCATTTGAGGGACACTGATGAACTTCTGGAAACACAGTCCTTCACCCTCCCCACCAGTCCACCACCAGTCGATCACCCTCACAGTCAGTCCATCACCCTCACCACCAGCCGATCACCCTCACCACCAGCCCATCACCCTCACCACCAGCCCATCACCCTCACAACCAGACATCCGGAAGCATAGTCCTTCACCCTCCCCACCAGTCCATCAAACTCACAACCAATCCATCACCCACACCAACAGTCCATCACGCACACCACCAGTTCATCAACCACACCACCAGTCCATCACCCTCACAACTAGCCCTTCACCCTCCCCACAAGTACATCACCCTCACCACATGTCCATCACCCTCACTACCAGTCCACCACCCTCACCATCAGTCCATCACCCTCACCACCAGTCCATCACCCTCCCCACTAGTCGATCACCCTCACCACCAGTCCATCACCCTCACCGTCAGTCCATCACCCTCCCCACCAGTCAATCAAACTCACAGCCAATCCATCGCCCACACCACAGTCCATCACCCACAATACTGTCCATCACCTCACCACCAGTCTATGATCCTCACACCAGTCCATCACCCTCACAACTAGCCTTCACCTCCCCACAAGTACATCACCTCACCACATGTCCATCACCCTCACTACCAGTCCACCACCCTCACCATCAGTCCATCACCCTCACCACCAGTCCATCACCCTCCCCACTAGTCGATCACCCTCACCACCAGTCCATCACCTCCACCGTCAGTCCATCACCCTCCCCACCAGTCAATCAAACTCACAGCCAATCCATCGCCCACACCACCAGTCCATCACCCACAATACCTGTCCATCACCCTCACCACCAGTCTATGATCCTCACCACCAGTCCATCACCCTCACAACTAGCCCTTCACCCTCCCCACAAGTACATCACCCTCACCACATGTCCATCACCCTCACCACCAGTCCACCACCCTCACCATCAGTCCATCACCCTCACCACCAGACCATCACCCACATCACCAGTCCATCACCCTCACCACCAGTCCTTCACCCTCACCACAACACCATCACCAGCAAGGGAAGTGAGGAAAGGAGGTCATCTGAGGGGACACAGATGGACTTCCGAAACACAGTCCTTCAACCTCCCCACCAGTCCATCACCCTCACCACCATTCCATCACCAACACCACGAGTCCATCACCCACACTACCAGTCCATCACCCTCCCCACTAGTCGATCACCCTCACCACCAGTCCATCACCCTCACCGTCAGTCCATCACCCTCCCCACCAGTCAATCAAACTCACAGCCAATCCATCGCCCACACCACCAGTCCATCACCCACAATACCTGTCCATCACCCTCACCACCAGTCTATGATCCTCACCACCAGTCCTTCACCCTCACCACCAGTCCTTCACCCTCCCCAAAAGTCCATGACCCTCACCACCAGACCATCACCCTCACAACCAGCCCATCACCCTCACCACCAGACCATCACCCTCCCCACCAGTCCATCACCCTCCCCACCAGTCCATCACCCTCATCAACAGTCCATCACCTTCACCACCAGTCCATTACCCACACCACCAGTGGATCACCCTCGCCACCAGTATATCACCCACACCACCAGTCCATCACACTCACCACGAGTCCATCACCCTCATCACCAGACCATCACCCTCCCCACTAGTCCAACAAACTCACAACCAATCCCTCACCCACACCACCAGTCCATCACCCACAATACCAGTCCATCACGCTCACCACCAGTCCATCACCCTCACCTCCAGTCCATCACCCTCACCACCAGATCATCACCCTCACCACCAGTACATCACCCTCACCACCAGTCCTTCACTCTCACCACAACACCATCACCAGCAAGGGAAGTGAGGAAGGGAGGTCATCTGAAGGGGCACAGATGGACTTCCGGAAACACAGTCCTTCACCCTCCTCACCAGTCCATCACACTCACCACCAGTCCATCACCCTCACCGTCAGTCCATCACCCTCACCACGAGTCCATCACCCTCACCACGAGTCCATCACCCTCATCACCAGTCCATCACCCTCACCACCAGTCTATCACACTCACCACACCACCATCACCAGCAAGGGAAGTGAGGGAGTTCATCTGAGAGGACACAGATGGACTTCTGAAAACACAGTCCTTCACCCTCCCCAACAGTCTATCACCTACACCACCAGTCAATCACCCTCACCACCAGTCCATCACCCTCACCACCAGTCCATCACCCACACCACCAGTCCATCACCCTCCTCACCAGTCCATCACCCACACCACCAGTCCATCACCCTCACCACAAATCCATCACGCTCACCACCAGTCATCCCCTCACCACAAGTCCACCCTCACCACCAGTCCTCACATTCACCTCCAGTCCATCACCCACACCACTAGTTCATCACTCTCACCACCAGTCCATCACCCTCACCACCAGTCCATCACCCTCACCACCAGTCCATCACCAGCAAGGGAAGTGTGGAAGGGAGTCCCTGAGGGGCCCCAGATGAACTTCGGGAAACACAGTCCTTCACCCTCCCCCAGTCCCCCCACCACCACCCCCTCACAGTCAGTCCATCACCCTCACCACCACCCACCCACCTCACACCACCCCATCCCCTCACAACCAGACACCAAGCATAGCCCTTCACCCTCCCCCCAGCCCCATAAAACTCAAAACCAAATCCATCACCCAACCACCAAAGCCTTCTCCCGCACCATGGATCAAAAAGATTATGAAACCACCCACACGTTTTGTATAAAATTGCAGCGCACGTGCAAAAAAAGATGAGAAATCTTAATGACGTCTGATGAGGGACCCTCACTAACTGAGAAGTTTGGGAAACGTGCTTATAAATTTCGCACAAACCCATACCCTACAAGGCTGATTTTCCAAAGCTTTTTTAAGATAGGACACAAGAATAGATAAGTTTATACTCGATTTTAGGCCTAAAAAATCCCAGATCCTAAAAATCCTTTGGGAAAACTTATCGTTTCAAATCAGTATTTTTTTGGTGCAACACCTCTCCATTCTTACTAGAAAACTACTCTAAAATACACAAATTTAAGAAATCTGAAAACCCTTCAAAGAAAACTTAAAGAAAAATTTCTTGTGGACAATCTTTCGGTACGTGAATAAAGAGGAGGATTTGAAATCCTTATACAAGAAGCTAACAAGGAATGAAAGAACAAAATTGCCCCTTTAAGGGTGTGGAATACAAATTCAAAGAATTAAGGGAACTTATCAAAGAAGATTTCCCTGAACTGAAAAACCTGATTGCAACAAATGCTGGGGCTTATTGGAAACACAGGAAGATACTTTGAGCCCCAAAAGGGTAAACAAAAAATCATGCAGTACACTCACAAAAAGAAATTTACGTCGAGGGATCACAATGTTTTTTTATCCTCTAGGGTCGTCTCACCAATTACCATAAAAGGGGAAAATGCTTTGCAAATGCATGGAACTCAAAAATTTGGGTGGGAGAAACTTGCATCTAGAAATGAGTCAAACATGGGATGAATATCCAGGAGTTTAAGCAATTCATCAAATTAAATTTCCCAGACAAATAGGTCAGACGGGAAACAAGTACACATTTACATGTGTTCTGTGGTGCGTCAACAGAGGTTATGGCGCTGTAGCTTACATGAGTAATGCTAAAGGAAAGTACACTAATTACTTCAAGGCCAGGGGTCAAGCACCCTTGAAGGTTTCAGAAAAAGTACCACAATGGAACTGACAGCACTTTATGTAGGCACAAAATAGCTGTCTATCTCATACAAAGTACATGATCATCTCACTATTGAAAAAAAAACCGTGATCTGGAGTGATAATGAGCAGTTCTCCAGTGGTTAAGAAATAATTAGGTAAGTTGTTATGTACAGAACAGAGTCGGCAGAAATCAAAAGAGATGCAGAGAGATTATCTCCTTCTACACGTCTCACCCAAGAGAATCCAGCTGTCATGTTGGTCCGTGGTGTCCCACTCACGAAATTTAGTGGATAATAATTATGGCTCAATGACCGAAATGGCTCTCTAGTGAAGATAATGGCCTCAGCAAAATGTCACTTATGCCAGTAGAAACAGTCTGCTTGATCACAGCAGAAATTAAGTTGTGTAACTACTGCAGAAACGGCAGGAATAGTCATTGATGGATTTAATATCATCTTTGGGGTAAAACTCTTAATAGATACAGTCTTGTCCATAAATTCCATTTAAAGGAATAAAACCTGATATAATATCTTGACACTAAATACTGGATGAAAAACTTAATTCAGAAAAAGATGTTTTCCTCTACAGATATATTCTAGAAACACCAAGATAAATCCCAAAGAAAATCATGTTATGATTAATTATTTTGGATTTGTGGTGTGTGTGTGTGTGTGTGTGTGTGGTGTGTGGGTGTGTGTAGTCGTGTGTGTGTTGTGGTGTGTGTGTGTGTGTGTGACTTATACAAAAGTGAGTATATGCACCAAGCTCTCTCTGCATGCATATATGTATGTAATGTTTCAAATGGTGTCATTTCAAAGGGATAAGCAGAAAACGATTATAAGATGTCGAGGAAGAATTCATAATTCTTCACTACCTAAAGAAGCCATATATCCAATATTGATCCCCAAGAATCATTGGCTAACAAAATTGATTGTGCAAAACGCCAACAGTAACGTGTTACATGGTGGGGTAGCTGACACACTTTGTCATATACGACAATCCTACTGGATACCTCAAGGTCGACAAAGTGTGAAAAAACAAATAAGGGACTATATTACTTGTTGTCACTACGATATGCGAGTATGTCAGTATCCAGGTCCACCTCCATATCCCTCTGAAAGAGTTTGTCATGTCACTCCATTTGAGGTGACAGGTGTAGATTACACTGGACCAATAATTTTAACCAAAACAGTTGACAAAGTTCCCATCAAGGAAACTTGACCATGGTAATAAAGTGGGAGTAGGATTTTCCTTAATTGTCCTGCTAAGGTAAGAGATGAACTGTCTTTTATTAAGCTACACTTTGCAACACAGGACCGCAAGGAGCGTCGAGCCACGTTGCATACTGGTACTGCATCTGGGATCAATTACTCGCTGTAGCAGTAAACAAGGTGCTTGCCCCTTCTGAGAGGGCTGGGCCCCTCAGGGCTGAAAGGGGCTGAAGGGGCTGAAGGGGGCTGATACCCCCTGGAGAAAATTTCTCCACAGTCTGCGGTCTTCTTTGCCCTTCCCTAATCTTCATGACTTTGCATTTGGCAGGGTTAAATTCAAAGAGCCAGTTGCTGGACCAGGCTTGTAGTCTGTCCAGGTCTCTTCGTAGTCCTGCCTGATCCTCGACCGATTTAATTCTTCTCATTACCTTTATATCATCTGCAAACAGGGACACTTCTGAGTCTATCACTTCCGTTATGTAATTCATATATACCAAAAACAGCACAGGTCATAGGACTAACCCCTGTGGAACCCCGCTCGCCACAGGCGCCCACTTGACACCTCGTCACGTACCATGATTCTTTGTTGCCCCAATGACAGATATTCTCTGAACCATTGCGACCCTTTTCCCTGTTATATGTGCCTGATCGTCTAGCTTTTGCATTAACCTTTTGTGAGGAACTGCAGTCCAAGAAAATGCAGTCTTTACTTCTGGTACCTTGTCATAAAACTCCAATAGGTTTGTGACACGATTTTCCTTCTCTGAAACCATGCTGGTTTTCGTTTATAAGCTTGTTCTTTCTAGGTGCTCCACCACTCTCCTCCTGATGATCTTCTCCATGACTTTGCATACAACACAATCTTCCCTCCAAAACCCCGCACTGCGAAAGTTTGAAACAGTCAGAATAGCATTCTCCATATGCTTTGAATCATCCTTTTCCCCATTTAAACACGTTAAACAGGAAAAAGCAGCGCGTCACTCTGAATATATAAAAATTGGTTATAAAATAGCCATAATTTTTAAAGGAGTGGCCCGGGTAAGCCAGGGGAAGGCTTCGGTCAGATGACCAAAAGCCCCAAACGGCAGGTCATCATCTGACTAAAGATCGCGTCAGGAAACACTTGTCCTGTTTCCGGGACAAACATTTACCTAATAAGAACATAAGAAAAAAAAGAACACTGCAGCAGGCCTACTGACTCATGCGAAGCAGTCCATGTTACCCTCCGGCTTAGCCCAATGACCCATCTAGTCCAGGTCACTTCCACTTAAGGAAGGAGCACGGCATCAGACTTAGTAGCACAAGCTAGTCAGGTACAACTCACACCCCCACCACAACACTCATGTATTTATTTAACCTATTTTTAAAACTAAAACAAACTTTTAGCCTCTATAACTGTACTGTGAGTTTGTTCCACTCATCCACAACTCTATTACCAAACCAGTGTTCCCTATATCCTTCCTGAATCTGAATTTTTCAAACTTGAAACCATTGTACGAGTCCTGTCTTGGCGGGAAATTTTCAGCACATTATTGCCATCCCCCTTTATTTATTCCTGTTCTCCATTTTAACACCTAGATCATATCCCCCCTAATTCTACGCCTTTCGAGAGAGTGCAGATTCAGGTCCTCAGTCTATCCTCATAGGGAAGATTTCTGATACATGGGATCAACTTTGTCATCCTCCTCTGTACGTTTTCAGTGTATTTAAAATCAATTCTGTAATACGATGACCAGAACTGTGCAGCATAATCTAAATGAGGCCAAACCAAAGATATTAGATTTGAAGAACAACCTAAGGACTTCTATTATTTATTTCTTTTAGATATGAAGCCAAGAATTCTCTTAGCTTTATTGCTAACCCCTTTAAGTACTGTTTTTCTTGGTTTAGATTACTGTAACCAGAACTCCAAACCCCTTTTGTTATCACTAGTTTTTAAAACCTTTATTATTTAGTTTATATGTGGCATGGTTATTTTCCTGTCAAAAATTAAACTCATCTCCCAAATTTTCCCCCGACCATTGCATCAGTCTTTTTCAAATAAATCCTGGAGTCCCTCAATTGCCTCTTTAAAGAAAAATTTGGGGGCCAATTTTTGTGCTTTGTTGAAAAGGGGCCGTGAAGATTTGATTTTGGGATTTTAAATGCACTTGTTAAAACACATAAAATTTGGGGCAGAGGGGGAAAGGGGGGAGGCCCACCGCCTTTTTGCTGCTTAGAAGGCCGGGGGGGGGGGGGGGGGGGGGGAAAAGGGGAAACTGAGGCCAAGGGCGGGAGTTTAGCGCTCACATCACCCTCACGTGACCCATACAAACAAAGTCACTGACCTAGAAAAGGGGGTCGTGAAATGTAAAACATATGGAGGGTACTATGAACTCAATAACATATACATTTTCAGGGACAGAAACCAAAGTTTACATCATCAGCAAATTTGCTTATGGCTTTTATTCCCCATCATTTCTTTTAAAATGAAAATTTTGTGAACAAAAGGGGCCCAACACTAAACACCCGGGGGAAACCGCTTTTTTGACGGGGCCCCCATTCTGATTTCCCCCATTTATCAAACTCTCTGCTGCCTGCTTTAAACCTGCCTCCTACCCAAAATTATTATTAAATAAAGGGGGGAAGCGCAAAAACCCGTAGGTTTAACCCGCGCCTGAGGGGTTTGGGAAGGGCATTCAGGTTTTTTTTGGGGGAAACTGGGCACAGTTTCCCAAATTTCCCCCAAAAATCAAAGCCCCACCAACATAAAGGAACCTTCCCAGGGGCCCCCCTACCCGGAAAAAAATTTCTCCTCCTTTTCCGTTTCCCTTTAAAATTAATTTTCCCTTTAAAAACCTCTGTTTGTGAAACCCCAAATTGAAATCCCTTACGAATCCATAAAACACAAAATCTTTATTCATTACCATGATTTACATCCTCAAACACTCAGTTTTGGGGCCCCCTTACAAACAGGATGGATTAGCCCTCATTAAGAAACAACAGAGAAAAATGACAAAAATGATTTACTGTGTAAGGAACCCCCGTATGAAATAGATTTAAAACCCCTTAAATCTCCACTCTCTGGAGGGGGAAGAAATAGGGGAGATATCATTAAAGGGTATAATGGATAAAGGGCATAAACAAGGGAGATTTTAAAAAAATTTACTGAGGGGGGAAAACCGGGTAAAAAACCAGAAATAATGTTTTTAATTTGGATAAATTTAGATTTAAAAGGACATAGGTAAGTACTGGTTTTTTAAAAAAATTTTTTGGGGGAAAATTTTTAGGTTTTGGGGGGGCCCCCGGGGTTTTTAAAAAGAGGGGAAAAAAAAGGGGGGGGTTTTTTTGGGGGGGGGGGGGAGTTATTTTTGGGTAGCTTAGTAGAGGGTTTTTTAAAACCCCCCGGGGTTTTTTTTTTTCCCCTTTTTTTTTAAAGTTTTTTAAGGGGAAACCCCCCCCAAAAAAAAAAATTAAAAAAATTTTTTTTTTATTAAAAAAAGGTTTTTTTTCCCCCTTTTTTTTGGGGGGGGGGGTCTTTTTGGAACCGGACCCCCCCCAAATAACCCCCAAAAAAAAAATTAAAAAAACCCCCAAAAAAAACCCCCCCCCCCCCCCCCCAAAAAAAGTTAAAAAAACCCCCCAAAACCCCCCAAAAAAAAATAAATTTTTAAATTTTTTATATTTAAAAAATTTTTTTTATTTTAATTTTTAAAATTTTTTTTAAAAATTTAAAAAAAGGGGTTTTTTTTAAATTTTTTAAAAAAAAAAAATTTTTTTTTTTTTAAATTTTTTTTTTAAAAATTTTTTTTTTTTTGGGGGTTTTTTTTTTTTTTTTTAAAAAATTTTTTAAAAAAATTTTTTTTATTTTTTTTTTTTTTTTTTTTTAGTTTGTTTTAAAATTTTTTTTAAAAAAAAAAAAAAAAAATTTTTTTTTTTAAATTTTTGTTTTGGGGGGTTTTTTTTTTTTTTTTTTTTGGGGGGGGGGTTTTATTTGGGGGGGTTTTTTTTTTTGGGGGTTTTTTTTTTTGGTTTTTAAAATTTTTGGGGGGGGGTTTTTTTGGGGTTTTGGGGGGGGGGTTTTTTGGGGGGGGGGTTTTTTTTTTTGGTTTTTTTTTTTTTTTTTTTTTTTTTTTTTTTTTTTGGGGGGGAAGGGAAAATTTTTTTTAAAAAAAATTTGGGGTTTTTTTTTTTTAAAATTTTTTTTTTTTTTTTTTTTTTTTTTGGGGGAAAAAATTTTGGGGGGGTTTTTTTTTGGGGATTTTTTTTAAAAAAAAAATTTAAAAATTTTTTAAAATTTTTAAAAAAAAAAAATTTTTTTTAAAAAAAATTTTTAAAAAAAAAGGGGGGTTTTTAAAAAAAAAAAAAAAATTTTTTTTTAAAAAAAAAAGAAGTTATTTTTAAAAAAAAAACCAAAGGGGGGAGAGGGGGGGGAAATTTGGGGGGGAGTTTTAAATTTAAAAAAAAGGGGGGGTTTAAAAAAAAAATTTTAAAAGGGGGGGGAAAAAAGGGGGGGAAAAAAAAAAAAAAGGTTTTTTCTTTTTTAAAAAAAAAAAAAAAAAAAGGGGGGGGAAAAATTTTAAAAATTTTAAGTTAAGGGAAAGGGTTTTTTGGGGGGGGTTTTTAAAAAAAATTTTAAAAATTTTTAAAAATTTTTTTTTTTTTGGGGGGGAAAAATTTGGGGGT
>NW_026482696.1:5000-12939 GCF_026875155.1 Cherax quadricarinatus
CCTCGTGCTCTGCTGTAGGTTAAATAAAACTGGACCCCATCTGTCAGGGCTCGGGGAGCGGATCGCTCATAATTTCCTTGCTACTCCTTTTATCTGTTCCAGTGTTATAATTTCCATTGTCGATTGAAGAACGGTGGACACTTGGGGAGAGACACAGTAGGAAGTGAAGGAATAACAGGTGAAAACCTATATGTCACAGGACACAGCTAGATTCACTATGTCAACAACCGATTGCCCCCAGACTATTTAACCAGCTGTCAGAGGATACAGACAGATGCAAGATTAAGACAATGTGCAACAGTTAGGTATCTTTATTGATGAAACCCCCGCCCCCCCCCCCCCCCTTTCGCCTATATAGTAGCTTCTTCAGTCAAATACAAAGGGGAGCAGTAGAAATGAAAATAAGATGGTGTAACAGTCCATCAACCTTGGAGGAAAAAGTATTTGAGGTGGTGAGTCCCTCAGCCTGGAGAAGAGTTCAGCTCAGTTGAACTCTTCTTCTGGATGAGGGACACACAAGGTAAGAACTTTTCACACTCCCTACTTCACTACTAAGAAATAAGACGACCAATTCAGGGGACTCACGTAGAGTTTACATTTACATGCTAGACCAAGACAGAATAACAATAGTGACACCGACGGGACACAAAAGAATTGGACCACTTTAAATTTGTAGACACTTAATGTTGTTTGACACTCCCACAAGGGTGACTTTTTGATTAGCTGGAAGCAGTTGGTGGGAGGCCGAGGGAACTCGCTTCACTGCATGAGAGGATACGTAAGATACACAAGGAAGAGGGGACAGGTAGTTAGGAAGATGGTGGTGTGGTGGTGGTGGTGGTGGTGGTGGTGGTGGTGGGTGGTGGTGGTGGTGGTGGTGGTGTGGTGGTGGTGGAGGTGGTGATGGTGATGATGGTGGTGGTAGTGATGGTGGGATGGTAGTGGTGTTGGTGGTGACGGTGTGGTGATGGTGGTGGTGATGGTGGTGGTGATGGTGTAGTGGTGGAAGCGGTGGTAGAATATAACTAACAGGTACGCTAAGAAAGTGCTGTACTACCTGGCACGAAATCATGTTCCCAGACAAGGAAAAACCAGAATTTAGGCAAAGGGTAATATTGAGTTCCGTATATTCCCCTCCACCAATATTAAACAAACATATAGAAAGAGGTTAGTCGAGTAGCGAAATAATAATGAGTGAGAGAAGTAAAGCAAAGTTCACTCACTGCAAATTTGGTCTTTCACCTCATGCAGAGAAAACAGTATATATACTCAGCCTGTGGGATAAAACCTCTCACCCAACTGCTTGGATGTATAAACCGACAGCAACATCAGCACAGCTGGGGCCCTAAGCTGCATCGCCTGTCAGTCTGGATGGTACAGGGGCAGTGAAAGACCATTTATAACGTACTCCGTCACATACCTCAATGATATTATTTTGTTTGTTAAGAGGAACTGAGACAATATCTCCAGACAAGTTTCTTACTTATATGATAACACTCTCAGTGGGTTTTAGTAATAACTGACCTCAGTAAACTGAAAGGGAACTTGCATTAGCTAAAAGAAGGGTTCAGGAAATTGCTGTTACAATTTAATCCCACCAAGTATAACAATGCAGCATGATGTGAGGCCTACTGTTTGGGAGAAGTGTTCAAGAAGCAGCTTTTAAGTAAGACCTTGAGGTCAACATCACACGGAACCTATCTCATGTACTACACATGAATACGAGGAAAAAAGACAGCACATGCTAAGGTGGGAAGTGTAAGGTCTGTATTGAGGAGCCTGAACGAGCACTTACTGAGAGATACTCAGAGACTTCAAGCACACACACACACACACACACACACACATCTGGCTGAATACACTCACTCACTCACCGCTGCTACACATCTGGGTGAGTACATCTTGCATATAAAATAGGGTTTGTCGTGTTGAGTAGGATTACAGAGGTAATAAACACACAGAGAAGAACAGAAGAGGAAGAGAGAGGAAATAGGAGATAGAATAGTGCTGCATGGATCTGTTAATAACATATGGCAGAGAGCAGATTCGAAATCTTGGGAGCAGCACGAGAGAGAGTGAGAGAGAGTAGAGAGAGAGAGACCTTAGAGAGTGAGAGACGAGAGAGAGAGATGAGAGAGACAGGACAGACAGACCAGAGACAGAGGACAGACATACAACAGACATTCGACAGAGACAGACAGAACAGACAGACTGACAGACAGGACAGTCAGACAGTCAGACAGACAGAACAGGCAAGACAGGCAGACAGACAAGACAGAGACAGAGAGAGATCACACGTAATAAATAATTAAACTAAGAGAAAGCCCCCTGACACAGTTCCCTCAAATACGCCCTTCTTGCACGAGGTGGCTCACGGGTAATTAAAAACTGTTCTGTATTTATTTTTCTTTGTTTTCGTATTTATGCAGTGATTAATTTAAGTGCTCATCATACCTCATGGTTTTTCTCTTAAAGCAATGGACAGTCCAGGAAGCTGGCCTGATTGTTTCATTTTACACCCCCACCCCCCCCCACCCCCACACCACACACACACACACACACACACACAACACACATCTCACACACACACACACTACTCTCACACACTCACACACACTGTTGCAAACCCCCTGAATGGGTTACAATATATATTATGCATATATATATATATATTTATATATATATTTTTATATATATATAAATAATCTGTATATATATATTATTATTAGTAATAGGTCGATCTGCGTGACTCCTTATATATATTTTTATTAATATCAAATATATTATATAATAAATATAATTATATAGATATATATATATACTATACAATATATATATATATATTAAATATATATATATTATATATATATATATTTATCTATATTTTTTATTTATATATATATATATATATATATATATTCTCTTTATATATAATATATATAATATATATATATATATATAATGTATATTCCTTTTCATGTAATTTCATATTTGCTTATATTTGCGTTTATAGCTAAAATCGTCGAATATATTGCTTTATATTATTATTTGAGCTTAGTTATGTCGTTACGGTAGGGTGTAACACATATATACATTGCTCAGTTCAAGTCTTTCGATTGCCTAACTACGGTAAGTATCGCTCTTTGCTCGTTACTCTGCCGGCCTTTCGGTGTTGCTGGGCAGCAGCTGTCCTCGGAGCTATCACGTGATAGAGGGGGGGTGGTGTTCTTACCTCGACCTGAAGTATTCAGTTGGTTTTAGACTGGCTTGGTGGTTGGACCGTATTCTCTACAAGGCCTTAAATCCCCTTTATTGGCCCTTGTTGGAAGATCGTTTCTCTTGTCTCATTATTCTTGTAGTTATGGAGACTGTGTCACTGAACAATGGTATGACTTAGTGATTTTCGGACGTTGTACTGAGGCTGGTGTGTCTCAAAGACCTCTGAGCAATAAGGTCCTGAGCTGTAGTTCTGACCTAACATTTTGTATTGGTATCTGTGTACTGTCACAGTCGGGTTTTCTTATGCTGAACTTAGATTCAGTAGTATGGAGTTTGTGATTCTGTGGAGGATTGCAGATGGTCCCTACTTAGTGTCGTTATTTATATTATCTCTTGTTCCTGATTTCTGTGTTCTCGTCGCGTGTTGCTTGTTTATATTGCTATTGGGCTTAGGAAGTTTCTTTTTATTGTTCAAGCAGACTGTTCTGATTGCCAGTTTGGTCAAGAAGTTAGTTTATGGAGAACTTTGTCATTCATGTAAAGTCTAGTTGAGTCGTTGAGACATAGTGAACTACTTAGAGCCACTTACACCACTTAACACAAATTTACTTGTACTATTTGTAATTTATTAATTAAAAGTTACTGTACGAGACGGTACTTAAAAAATTAATAAATGTGATATGTGCTTTCAGCACATACTACTGTACGCACGCGAAAAGTGATTAATTTATTTGATTACTGTGATTAATTTAATTTAATTTAATTTGATAATTATACCTCTAGACTATGATTAATAAATTTGATTAAATTTTAATTTCTCTCGTTAGCAGCCTACAGTTGTAATCTGAAGAACTAATAATTCTTATTGAATTCTAATGGATAATTGGACAATGATACTGAGACTACTTATTACGAAAACCAGAGTAAAGGCTGGATGACTAGATGGGCAGAGTCCTTTCTAGTATTCACTGGAGATCTCTAAGCTTTAGATCGCTTTTTTGTAACATCACCACGTCACACACACACAAACAGACACACCTCCACATTCAATTATTTTAGCCACCACTCTACCCAAAATAAGGGACGAGCATTGTTTGCGAGCACGATCACAAGCAGTCACATCTTCAAGATCAAGAGAGCGACAACATTTAGAACAATGTTGTTAACTTACATACCCAGGCTGAAAATATTCAGTCAGGAATCATCCAAGGCAAATGAACATTAATTAAAATGGAAGTCAGGAGAAAATTATCAACAGTAGAGACCACAGATATACTTAATTAATATTACCTCTGTACCACAGCATCGTAGCAAACACTAATAACATACCTAGTTTTACTTCACTTCATTAAATATATACATATATATATTTATTTATATTTATATATATTGTCTATATATATATATATATATATTATATATATATATATATATATATTATATATACTTATGTATATATATAAATATATATATTATATATATAATATATATATATATTATATATTATATATATATATATATATTATATCTATATATAGATAGTATAGATATATATATATATATATATATTTATATATATATATATATATTATCTATAGTAGTAGGGTGGTAGACAGCAACCACCCAGGGACGTACTCCGTCCTGCCAGATGACTGTGTGAACAAAAACCTGTATACTGTTTTGCATGATGGTAGGATTGTGGTTTTCTTTTTCTGTTCATAAACACGCTAAGCTAACAGGGATATTCTTGTACTTCCTACTTACACTTTGGTCACACTACACAGACACGTCACATGCATTTTTTTATATACATACATCTAGGTTTTTCTCATTTTTCTAATACTCTTGTTCTTTTTTATTTCTTCTATTGTCCATGGGGAAGTGGAAAAGAATCTTTCCTCCGTAAGCCTTGGGGTTTGTAGGGGGCGCTAAAATGCGGGAGCAATGGGGGAGAAACCCCCTTACCCCGATACAAATTTCTAAAAAGAGAAAAAGAAAAAAATTTATAAAATGGGTTGCTTTAAAAGTGGTGGGTGTAGTGCGGGTGACAAGAAAACAGATGATTGCTGATGTTATGAATGAAAAGAAGTTGGTGTCCTGGCCCAAGCGAAAAAAAGCTGAAGGGGGGAGGGGATTTCAGTGGGGGGGAAAAAAATGGATTAATCTGAGTATCGAGAGGTTTTGAGCAAAGGAAGGGGTAGCAGTATTTTTAAATACAGTTATGGAAGGAGAAAAGAGAATTATGGTAAATTTTCAAGAATTAGGGTTTAAGTAAAGGTTGGATGGGAAAAGGGGGGTCATAATAACGTGTTGCCCCTGGAAAAGGAGGAATCGAGGAGGGGAAGAGTTTTTGGGAGATTTAAGGAAGTATGGGAGCCTTTGAACCAAGTGGAGAGAAATTGTGGTAGGTGATTTAAAGCTAAAGTAGGGAAACTTTTAGAGAGGGTGGTAGGTAATTTGGGGGGTGCCAGTGTAAATATAATGGGAGCCCTTTGATTGAACTTTGTATAAAAAGGGGGGTTTAGTTTAGGAAATCATTTTTTAAAAAAAAGGGGATAAAAAGTATACACGATTTGTAGGGCAATGCAGTAGTTTTTTGGATATGTATTGGTAGTAAAAGATTTTGAGTAAACTTCAGGATGTACATGTTTATAGAGGGGCCACGTATATCAAATCACTTTTAGTTGTAGCTCACTGAGAGAAAAAGGTAGATGGGATACAAGGAGAAATAGAAGCACGGGGGAAGAGAGAGGTGAAGGTTTAAATAAAAAGGGGGGCAGTTGGGGAAAGATAAAACAGCATTGGGGATAGATGGGCTAATGAGAGATGGCAATGGGGTCGAAGGGGTTGGGGGGTGGTTTTTAAAAATGTAGTTTTAGAGTGTTCAGCAGAAGTTTTGGGGGTTACGGGAAAAGTGGGTGCAGGAGGGGAGGAGCGATTGGTGGATGATGATGTAAAGAAGGGAGTAGGGAAAAAATTAGCAATGAGAAGTTTTTACAAAGTAGAAGTGATCAAGGAGGGAAAAGTATATGGAGAAAAAAAGAGAAGTTAAGAGAGTGGTGAAGCAATGTAAAAAGAGAGCAAAATGAAGGTGGTGAGAGTTTATCAAAAAATTTTGTTGAAAAAAGAAAAGTTTTGGAGTAGTTTAAACAAGTTAAGAAAGCCTAGAGAACAAATGGATTTGTCATTTAAAAAAAATAGGAGAGGAGAGTTTTAAAATGGAGAGTTGGGTATGGGAAAGGGAAAGGAATATTTTGAGGAATTTTAAAATGTTGATGAAGATAGGGAAGCTGTGTTTTCGTGTAAGGGAAAGGAGGAATAAATCTTGAGGAGTGAGGAAGAGCCAGTTGTGAGTGGGGGGGGAATTTCGGGGTAGAAAGGAAAAATGAAAGGGGAAAGCAGCCGGGATTGATGGGATAAAGATAAAAATTTTAAAAAGCGGTGGGGATATATTTTTGGAGGGGTTTGGGTTTTGAATTATTTAATAAATGTATGGAAGAGGGTAAGGTACCTGGGTTTGGCAAGGCATGCATATTTCCTTTGTAAAAAGGGCCCAAAGGGTAAAAGAGAGTGAAAAAAATTTAGGGGGTAATTTGGGTGAGTGGCCCTGGTAAAGTGTAGGGTAGAGTTATAATTTGAAAGAATTAAGAGTAAGACGGGAATAGGATAGCAAAAAACAAGGAGGTTTTAGGAAAGGTAGGGGGTGTGTGGACCAGGTTTTACAGTGAAACATTAGTGAACAGTTTTAGATAAGGCTTTTAAAAAGGTCTTTGGGCTTTATGGTTTTGGAAAAAAGGGTATGACAGGGGGATGGGGGGCAATGGGCAGATGTTGCAAGTGTTGGTTAGGAGGGAGGTTTTCTGAAGCAGTGAAAAGTTTTTACGAGGAAGTGAGGCCTAAGTTAAGTATGTAGGAAAGAGGGGAAATTTTTTCCAGTAAAAATAGGCCCTTTGCAAGGATGTGTGTGTCACCGTGGGGTTTTTTAAAATTTTTATAGATGGGGTTGTAAGAGAAGTAAATGCGGGGGGCTTGGAAGAGGCCTGGAGTTAAAAGATAAAGAATCACACACAAAGTGGGAGTTGTCACAGCTGCTCTTTGCTGATGCACTGTGTCTTGGGAGACTGAAAAGAAGTTGCAGAGATTGGTGGATGAAAATTTTGGGGGTTGCAAAAGAAGGGAAAAATTAAAGGTGAATAAGGAAAGAGTAAGGTTATGAAGGATAACAAAAAGATTAGGTGATGAAAGATGAAAATCAGATTGGAGGGAGAGATATGGGAGGTGACGTATTCAGATATTTGGGAAAGGGGCGTGTCAGCGGATGGGTTTGAAAAATAGGTGAATAAGAAAAGATGAGGGGGAAAAAAGGAGTGGTGCACTTAGGAGTCTGTGGAGACAAAAAACTTTGTCCCTTTGGGGGCAAAAAGGGGGTGTATGAGGTATAGTTTTACCAACGCTCTTTTATGGGTGTGAAGCGTGGGGATGAATGTTGAGCGAGGAGAAGGCTGGAGGGAGTGGAAGTCATGTCTGAGGGCAAAGTGTGGTGTGATAAATGGAAGAATTTGTATTTGGAAGTTTGGAGGGGGTCGGGGTTACCAAACTGTTGTCGAGGGGTAGGAAGGGTTTTTTGAGGTGGTTCGGCATGTAGAGAGAATGGAGCGAAATAGAATAACTTCAAGAGTGTTCTCTGTAGTGGAAGGAAGGCGGGGTGGGGTGGCCTAGG
>NW_026482702.1:0-25557 GCF_026875155.1 Cherax quadricarinatus
TTTTCCCGGGACCCCGGGGGGGGCGGGGTTAATGGCTTTGCATCAAAGGATTGGGCATATGTTAAACACAGTTATTTGAGGGAGGGTAGGGTTGCAGGCACAGGTTGGCATGGGTTCGAAGGGATTTGGAGCGTTGGATGAGGGGTAGAGATGTCCAGATGTGTGAGGGAATGTTGAGGTTATTAATTTATGCACGAGAACCACGCAGGGTCAAGATAGGAAGTCTGGCTCAGGTGGGTGGTAGGGAGGGGGTTGCTAAGGTGGAAGGTATATATCCGATGTATGCGTGGAGTGATATATCGGGCCGTTTAAAAGGGTTACGATTGAAGGCAATGGTAAGGGAGGTAATGTTTAAATTTCTCCACAGCATATTACCGTCTGGAGAAGTGTTGGCAAATAGGAGTGTGCAGGAGGGTGAGGAGTGTTGTGTGTGTGGGGACATTGACACTGTCTTTCATGCGGTATTTTTTTGTGTGAGGTTGGAACCAGTGAGGGAGTGGTTTAGTAGGGTTTTACGTATGGTGGGTGGAGGTGGGATTAGCGTTTTAAGAGCGTTAAGTTTAGATGTGGGGGAAGGTTGCCAGTACAGAACGCAATGGGTTATCTAGTCACGGATTTTGTGTATACGTCATGGGTGTGTCAGTAAGGGAGAGAATCAGGGCACTGGCAGCGATATTTTATGGGACGCAACGGAGGAATAAGGACATCACTGGGAGCAGGTGGCATTTAACCTTTTCGGAGGGATATCGTAGCTTCCGCGTCAGGGACTTATGGGCATTGCAATCTTAAGGGGTAAAATGAGGCTGGCTTCTTGAGGTATGCGTGGGCATGAGTGATGCTTTTGATAAGTAAAGGTGTGGTGTACGGTGTAATAGTTGTTCGGTAAGCTTGGTTAGTTTCAGAAGACTGCTTAGTTAAGGTTAATAAGATATTATGTTGTAATGATATAATAATCAGTTATGCATTTGAGAAAGTTCAGAGATTACTTCCAACAAAATTTCACTGAAATGTATCAATTTAGCCATGCGTTAGTAAGAGTCCAGTTATTTTGTAATAATGAATATTTCAGTATGAGTATGTTGTGACTTTTCATCTTTACTGCATAAAGCTTTTAAGGAGACACATTACAAATTCATTATTTTAAAAATGACTGGATTTCTCCTAATATAAATACTTAACCATTCTGTGGAATCTGCTGTGAGTAATTCGTCTGTGATCAAAAGGTTCCAAGATTGTACATATGCTGTATAAATGTTGCAGTTGTTGATGATTTATGTGATCATGTAATTTGTATAATGTTTATTTTTGTTATGGAGTCATGTTTTAGAATAAATACTAGTTTGTTTTAAAGTAAAATCTCATAAACAGTTGCATATCTATATAAAAGTTGCATAAACTAATGTTTGATCACTGCTGTGATCATTAAGTGTGCGAATGATGTGGATGTATTTATAGATGGGTTTTAATGGAGGGGCTTCCCCCCAACAGTTTTGTGTGTATGTGTCAGATATTTTATCATTTGGTATAATGTGTGTCAGTGAATGGTATGTATGTATTTTGCGTGTTTTTTAACATATTCCTTTTTTTGTATTAGGTTTCAAATTTTTTCTTCTGAAACTTGTGGTATGATTCTTAGAAATTCTTGTAAAATTTCCTATATTGTGGGGGTTAAATTTAATTTTTTATAAAACCCTTGAAAATTTAAATTTTTTTAAAAAATAAAAAAAATGAGTTGACGTCATCACTCAGGGGACGTAAATTTCCAAGTTTGTACTGATTTCGGGGCTAGTGTTTAAGCTCGGGCCAGAGTTTTAAAAAACCTGAACATTAATCCCTTTTGTGGGAAAATTAAATTTTTTTCTTTTTTTTTAGGGGAAAAAGGCTCCTAAGCAGCATTTATGACCAAATAGGGGAAAGGTAAAAGGGTTTTTTAAACCCCAAACCAACCAACCTACTATGGGCTTAAAGGGGATATTTTCAAAAAACCGTGTTTTTTCCTAAAATTTAAAATTGTGGGAAATTATAGTTTTTTTTGGGGGTGGGTTTTTAAACCCCCTTTAAAACCAACCAATTTAATACATTTTTAAAAGAAAGAAAGACTGACACCTCCTACTGGGACTGACCGAATATAACTCAAAATTGCTTTTTTCTATTCTGTTTAGTGTTTTGAATTCAAACCGTAGCAGACGGTATCGTATTAATAATTTTTGGGTTACGAATTCTTTTGGGCACACACGCACACACATACACATAAAGACCAAAAACCCCGGACATGCACGCATAACATGCAAAAAACACACAACAAGAATTTTAAGGAAGTATTTACAGTGGAGAAAAAGGAAGGCCCCTTGGGGGACAGAACAAGGGGTACGCCAACAAGGAATATACCAACAAGTGTTAGATACATACCCCACAACAAAGGGGAGGTTTAAAAAGCTGCCAAGGAACCTCATACCCCAAAAAAGGGAATGAGACCAACCAAAACTCCCCGGGGGTCCTTAAAAGGGGAACAGAAATGCTTTTGTGCCCCTAAACCCCAATTTTTCAACACATCCCATGAAACTGGGCAACTACCTGAGGAAAGGAAGACGGGAAAAGTAGTTTCCCATATTTAAAAAAAGGGGGGACAGAAAAAGGGAACTAAATTATAGACCATTTTCACTGACTGTATAGAAGGGAAAGTCATGGAGAAGAATTTTCAAGAAAGGGGATGGGGGACACCTGAAATGGAACAAGAGTAAAACGCCAACCAGCAGGGTTTTAGGGGAAGCAAAAATGTGCACCCCTACTGGGTTTTATGAAAAGGGTAACAGAACAGAAGTAAGCACGAGAGAGAGGGGGGGGTTTGTTTGCTTCTTCTTGGACGCAAGAAGGCCTTTGACACAGTTTTCACAGGAGATTGGGGGCAAAGCTAGGGATCAGGCGGTAAAACAGGAAAAACACTGAATGGACAGATAATACCTGACGGGAGGCAACGACGAGTATGGTACGTGATGAGGTATAACGGGCACCTGTGTTTGAGTGGGGCCCCCACGGGCGTGGGGTTAGGCCAGTGCTATTTAGGGTAAAAAAAAAAAATCCCCCTCGCTTTTGGGCCGTGGGGACGTGCTGCGCAGTCCCCATTGATTGGGTTTTTGCGCAGGGGTGACGTGTATTTAGCTTGTGAAGACCTTTTCCCCGCCTCTCTACAATTGAAGCAAGATGCCCTCCCGGGAAAATTTTTCCAAAACAGTTTAAAGGGAAAAATTGAGGATGGCGAAGAGGAGTTTCCCGGCGACTGACCGGGGGAAAAACAAAAGATTCGTATAGTCCTCCTGTTTTGAGTCCTAGGTCAAAAAGGGAAACGGGTCATGGCGGGACAGCGGAACAAAGTTGACGATCAAGAGGACAATGGAAAGGTAAAAGATAAAGATAAAGAGACTCCCGTGGAAATTTTGGGGAAACACTAATACTTCTCAGTGCTACCCGAAGAATGTGAGTCGACACTGGGAACGTCCGACGAAAAAATAAGGAAGGAAAAATTTTGTTGTTTTTGGGGGTAGCCAAGTTAGTAATGGATGGGGCGTTCTGTTTGAAGGCGGGAGTAGGAGACAGAGATTTTGCTTTCCGGGCTGGGATGGGGGAATTTTTACCCGTCGGGATGACTCAGGAAGGAAATGGGAGCAATCCTATTATCTGTCTCAGTGGGGAGGCAACAATGTTGGCAGAAGGATGAAGCCCTGATTAGCAGGTATAGGTCACAATAGAAATAATTGGATAAGGGGGGAACCCCGTCATATGTGGTATTTTTCCAAAGGGGAAAGGGGTCGAAACGAATGGTTGTCCCGGGGAATTGGGGTCAAATTTTCGGTGGGCAAAAAACGTAAGGAAAATGGGTAACATTCGTTGACAAATGGGACCCTTTTATGGCGAAATGACTGATGCCAGGGTTTTGGGTTCATTATCTAGGTCTGGGGTGGTAGCACTGGCAACGCGTGGAGGAGCAGTTAGGGCTTTAAATAGAATAGTTAGTGGTATGGGTTTTGGCAGGAAAACGTGAATCCCGTGTATAAATTAAAAGTTTTAGGGGAAAATGTAAAAGCAGAACGAGGTAATATTGAAAAGCCCGTGACTTTGGGTGATAAGGGAAAAATAGTTTAGTAAAAAAAAGAAAACAGGAAGGGTAAAAAAAGGAGAGTCTTTCAAATTTTATTATGCTAATTGCCGTGTGCTAGGGAAAAAGATGGACGAGTTGAGATTTGTTGCTAGTTCAGGGAACATTGATGTATTTGCCTTAAGAGACTGGTTTAATTCAAAAAATGGGACATGCCGCGGAATGTCATATTCAGGGTTTTAAATTTTCCAAGTAGATAGAAGTTCGGGAAAGGGGGGGGGGTGGGATTATATGCCGGGTCGCTTGAACTGTTGCATAAAACGGGTATTAAGTCTGAAGTAACAATACAGATCCCCGTTTGGGGTAGAAATTTCAGAGGGGCATGAAAAACTGATTTTTGGGGTGATATACCCTCCCCAAACTTTGATAGGACCAAGGGGAAATAAATTTTTCGTTCGATTTCTTTCATTTTTTTTTTCTAAAGAAGCACCTTTTAAAGTAATTGACCCAATTTCAATAAGAAGCTCAAAAAAAAAAAACTGGAAAAAAAAAATTATTTACTAATAAACATACATATTGAAAAATAACTTTGTAATGGGACTTGGAGAAGCTGTTTTGGCCCTTATCTACACATAAAACAATGCTAAATGTATTTTTAAAGGAGTCCGGCTGTAATTTTCCTCCTCTTCAAGGGGGGCCCTTGGCGTGGTGAAGAGGGTCTTGGTCTGAGGAATTGCCCGTCGGGCCTTCCCAGCGAACCTAATTACCCCCCCCTTCTCCCCTCCCTATCCCCTCCCCCCATCCTCCCCTTTTTCCATTCCCCCTCCCCCCTCCTCACCCCCCTTTTGCCCTTTCCTCTTTTTTGCCTTCGGATTCTCCCCACAGGCTGCTAGTTCCTAGGTAGGGGAAAGGGGCACCGGGGGCGTCCCATTTCCCTTGAGGTTTTCTTGGGGGGGCGTAGTTTGCCGGGGGAAACTGGATTGCCTAGGGGGTCCCGATCCCTCTCCGGTATCCCGAGTAGCTTTGGGGGTCTTTTGGGGGACGGGTGTATCCTGGGAAACCACCTTTTGGGTTCCGGGGGGGGTGGCGAAGGGGGTATGCTTGTGGCGGAATCCGGCCGCCCTCTCTTTTTTTCCCCCGAGGTAGCTCGGCAGTGTGAGTTGCATCCCGGGTTGCTGGGTTTTCTGGGTGAAGGGTGGTAGGCACGGTTCCTGCTGCATCTGCGCTAAAATGCGAAACCATTCTAATACATTTTGCGTAAACCCCCACTTGCCTTAATTGAAAATAAAGCTCACCTTTCTTTCCCCCGGCTTTCCGGGGTTATTAAATGAACGGAAATCCGTTGCCTCAAAGAGGCAGAAGGTCTCCCTTATGCTATGGCAGTACTCATCCCGCCCCAAGGGAGACAACCCCTGTTTCTTATTCCCCGTGTTCCCCAAACATCCCCCCACTTCTGGGGCCCCCCTCTTCTGCAGCCTCCTCTGTTTTTAACCCCTCCCATAGCCATTACGGCATCTAACCTTTTGCTGTCCTTGGCTCTCGTCCCGACTAAAACTCAGTTGTTCTCACATTTTCGCGCCTTCCTCACAACCCCAGTATCGACAAGACCTCGTACACACCTAATCCCAATTCCCCCCTCACTCAGAAGCCCAAAAAAAACCACATTGCTAAAACTTCTTTCCCCCTTCCCTTTCCCTTCTTCCACCTCCACACGTTACCTTTCAGTCTCTGTACCTAGTTTTTCCCCTCTCTCGGGCTCTATTACAATGTGGAGATTCCCCCTCCTCCTCGTACTATCCCTTCCCCCCCCCGTCCCCCCCCAATTTCTCCCTTTCTGTCACCTCCCAGGTTTCTACCCTTCTGTCCCCCCCACACTTCATCTCCAGCCCCTTTAACTTTTCCCTCCCCCTCTACTTTGGTACAGTCCTTTTTCTTCCCAATTCTTTACTCAAAACCCTCCTCTCCATCCCCCCAAAATTTTTGGTTTTTATTTTTTTTGAATTAAAAATTAAAAATTTGAATATATTGCAGGCAAAACCTTCAATGGACAGATTCATTCCTTTTCCCTTCTCTTCCCTCTCCCCATCTTCAAAACCCCCATTCTTCGCAACGTCCTTTTCCTTCGTATTTTGAAATTTTCCCAATCCACCCACTTTTACTTTTCAAAACCCCTCTAGTCCGAGGTGCCTTCCCTACGTTTCCTGTATTTTCTTCATCCCCAATCAGGGCCTTTTACGGGGAATACCCGCGGCCCCAGGTAATCGGGTGAGCTTAGATGTTGTTTTTCCCGGGTTTTTCCCCTTTTGGGTGCTTTTTTACAAGAACCAAATTACACTCGGCTGTTTTCCAACCTACTCGGGCTATAATTTTTTTGTATTCTTCGGATCCTTTCTCAGAGGGGACCTTTAATAAAAGTCCCCTTCTCCCCCAAATGATACCCCGACGTCAACTTTTTGTCCATACCTCGCTGCTTACACGGCCCGTACACTTGAATAAGTGGTTTACAATAGTTCTTTATATTCTCCCTTCTCGACTTTCTATCCCAGACTTTGCCTTTCTTTTTTCATCCTTCCCACCACCATTTCTTTTATTTGGGTGATTTTAATGCCCCCTTTCCCTCTGGGGGGGGGTCCATGTGATCACGGGGCATTCATTGGAGGTTTTTCTTCCTCTCACCCCCTCCATTTTTTTAATACGGGCTCCACCCATTTTGATCCTGTACTCATCTCCCCTTTTGCATCGATCATCAGTCTCTTTTCCCACAGACTAACTTCACCTGGTCTGTTCTACCAACTTACAGACAGCGATCATTTTTCCGATCTTCTTTCTTCTCCTTCCTATTCACCACCTTCCCGGGGCCCCCGCTGGCAATTTGTCGGGGAAATTTGGGGTCTTTACACCCCCCCTCACTGCTTTTAGTGAGGGGTTTCCCTTTTTCATCCTCCCTTTATGAGCTCCCACACCTTTTCGACATCAGTTTTACCGCACTTTTCCCTTCAAACCACACCTAGGCAGGGATTTTAGAAGTGCGTGCCTTTGGGGGCTCCTGTTTTGCTCTTTCAGTACGTTTGAAACGTGCTGCATGGGGCAGGTACCGGTAAATAGACCGCTGAAACTTGTTTATTTTTAAACAGAAGCGTGCGATCGCTCCCGTTCATCCCTGAAGCAAACGCATTTTTGGCAGAATATGTTTCCACCATCACCCCCTGTTCTCTATGAGTGCGTCTGGGAAAAAAATGAGGAAATTGGGGGGTAAATACTCCCTGCCCGGTCCTGTTCTAAAGGGTCACTGTGTTGATATGCAAAACCCTCTCGACGTTGCCATTGAACTTTGGCACATCTGGGCCGTATTTCCCGGGGTCCATCTATCCCCCCGTTTTCTTTCCTCAAAGTCGCCCAAAAGTAGTACCCTTGGACTTTTCTTCTCTCGGGAAGAACAGTAAATGTGCCTTTCACTTCAAAAATGGAGGCAACGCTCTCACTTGCCGTCATCGGCAGCTGGGGTGATGAATTCATATTTGTATTTACAACAATTACATCGGTCAGCCCTGTAGTCCTCTTAACCCCCTTCATCTATTTGGGCACAGGAGTTTTTTCCCCACTGTGAAATCGCCATTGTTCTCCCTTTTCCGCAAACGGGGACTCAGGACAAGCCTCCCCCTATCGCCCCCCCGCTCTTTTCAAGTGCAGTTGCAAAGTGATGGAACGCCCCGTAAATCGACGTTTAATGTGGTATTTGAGACTCAAAAAACAGTCTCCCGCTAGTAAATGGCTTTCGTAAGGGTCGTTTACCAAACCCCCTACTACGTTGGATAAAGTATGTTCGTAATGCCTTTCGAATAAACACTCGTTTTTGCCATTTTTTTGACCCTTTAGAAAGGGATAAAAAACCAACTTTAGGTATATATTTTGGGCCCCGGCCCCTTCCTTAGGCCCCCGAGGCAATCTACCATCCTTCCTTAAGAACTTTTTAATGACAGAAATTTTCCCTGTTTGAGCAATAATGTTTTTTCCCCCCCACTTCGTCCAATGAAAGGGGTCCCTCAGGGGTGTGTTCTAACACCACTTTTTTTTCCCTTTCTAAAAAATGATTTGGCCCCTGTTCTTCCACCCAATATTTGGGCATCACTCTATTGAACTTCGCTATGTTGTGCAGGGGGCCGACTGCCCTTATTGCAGTTTCTCTCCGCATGCGGGGCCCCGTGTTTCCACTTGGGCCACCCCCCACATGGGGTTTAAATTTTCAAACCAAAACCACCAAAAATTTCTTTCCTAGACCTCTGTTATCTCCGATCATCCTTTGTATCTTATGGCTCCCGTATCCCCGAACGTGATACAGTCGGGTTTCTAGGGCCTTTTCCTTGACCCTCGGTTAACCTGAAACCTCAATTTCCCCTTGAAGGCAACTTTTTCACAGCCGGCCCCAAACCTTTTAAAAAACCCTTTCCACTTTCCTGGGGAGTGATCGTCGAACCTGCTTCGCCTACATTCAGCCCTCGTTTTAAACGAAAACCCCATTATGGTGACCAATTTTTCCGCGGCCCCTCCCGTACTTCTTAGCCTTAAATCTACCCTCACCAAGGGTTTACGTTTGTGCCTTGGTGCTTTTCGCTCTTCCCCTGTTGAGAGCCCCCTATACGAAGCAAATGTTCCACCTTTTTGATCGCCGTGATGCCCATTTCCTCGTTACTTGTCGCTCTCCGATCTACACAACCTTCCATTTATAGAATGGTCAACGATTTAGTAGACATTCTTTATTCTTCGCCGCCCCTGTTTGCTCCCTCCTTTTCTCTCGCCTACTTTCACCTGTCTTCCCTTTGTTACCCCCCTTTTATAGTTTTATGTACATCTCACTTTTTCCCAACCCCCCCGGGAAATTCCCGCTGTTCGGTCGTTCTTTCTCACCCCTTGCTGAAAGCTCAACTACCCACGGGGGCTTCCCGCTCTCTTTTTTTTTGATCACTTCCTCTCATTCTCTGCCCCCGTGGTACACGGGTGGCTCTAAGCTTCAGAGGCGTCGGATTCGCACAGTGTTTTTCCCGGGCAGCGTCGTAGAGGCATTTACTTCTTAGCTAGCATTTTTTCTGCTGAACTTATGCCATTCTGCAGCACTTATTGTACGACATGCCCTTTTCTCATTTGTGTAGCTCAACTCCCTTATGCCTACAGGCTATACGAAAATTTGATACTTTTCATCCCCATTCCCGTACCCAAATTTTGGGTACGCCGTATCCTACCAAACATAAAGATATTGGGTTTTTTTTTGGGTCCGGGCATGTCGACGTACAGGGGAATGAACAGGGAGACACGCTGCGCGGTCACAGTATATGACCTACCAATTTTCCCATCGAGGGTTCCTTTTTAGATATTTTGCTGCAATAGCTACCCACCTTTGCACCCCTTGGCAAAACTTGGTCAACTCGCTCGGTAACAAACTTCTTCTATTAAACCGAGCATGGTTCTGGCCCCCCCCTTTTTTGCATCATGCCCAGGTTGGGGGACCACCTCTCCCGCCTTTGAAATTGGCCACACCGTCTTACTCATGGGTATCTCATGGAGAGGCCCCTTTCCCCTCTGTGAGCAGTGTCAAGTTTCCCGTATCATTGACATTCGTGACTGGCCCTCTCTTCAACGAGCACGCGATTTCCTCCAACGTCGTCTTTTGTTCTCCTACTCTTCCTTTACCTTTCCCTTTTGCTGATGGCCCTCCTTTAATCCGACCTTATTGACTTCTTGCAACGCTGATTTACTCCACAAACTCTGAGAACTTTTCGCCCACTCCCCTCAGCCCTTTTTTGGGCAGTTCTTGCTGCCCTTTACCCTTTCACATCCACTGCCCCACTGTTATCCGTAATGTTGCTCATCCATCTCCCTTTTGCCCCCTGATGCCCCCGCTTCCTTCCTGCCCCGCAGCGCTGTATAGTCCTTTTGGCTAGCGCTTTTTTTGATTATAATAATAATAAAAATGTTTTTTTTCCTTTCTTTGCACGGGAAATATCAAAGAGTGACGGGCCCTTGTGTTAGGGGCATGTTTCTGTTGGGGTTTGGCAAGGAAAATGTTTGGGGGGAGGGTTAAATCAAGTTGATTTTTCTTGTATGTAATGGGGGCAGTAAAAGTATGGATGTTTTTTGGTGGTAGGTTAGTGTTTTAAATTTTGGTGGAGTGTGCTGCCTGTAGTGAGAATTTTAAATCATTCAAACTCCCAGCCCTTTTTTTGGGGAAATTAGTGGTCAAAGGGGGTTCTTTTGTTGAGCCCCAGGCCAAAAAATTTCCCAAAGGGTGAGATGGGGTAAATAAGAGAGTGAATAGGCCAGGAGGCGACTGGGGAGCATATACCGTATCTTCGATAGTATGCTACGTCGGGAAAATTTTTCTTAAAAAATTTGTTGATATGTGTATAAATTTGAGTCTATTATAAAGGGGGATTCCTATGAATTTTCCCTCTGTTAGCTTTGTGATGGGTGACCGTTTATCTTTAATTTTTAAGGGGGCATCTGACTCTTTCCCAACTAAAATGAAGTAGGTTTTGAAATTTTAGTGTAATTTTGTTAGACTCATCCGGGGTAGATATTTTCTGTAATTCGGTATTTACAGTATTGGGCAGCGGAGGGGCTGGGGTGGGAGAAGACGTATGTTGTGTCATCAGAAAATAGGGGGTTTGAGAAATTTGAGAAGCTTTTGGGTATTCTTTTATGTAAGGAAAAGAAAGAGGGCCAAGGACATTTCCCTTGGGGGACACCAACTGAAATTTGGGTTGTGCAGAAGAGTTTGCCCCATTTGCTACACAATTGGCTTCTTTTGCTGGGGTTTTGACTTGAGGTGTTGAGGGAGTGCCCTCTTATCCTAGTGTGACAATTTACGTGGAGCAAGTCATGGTAACTGTATCAAAGCTTTAGTAAGTCAATGAAGATCCCCCGTGGGGCTTCTTTTTTCTCTATTGCATGAAAAATATGTTCTGCATGTGATAAAGCATCATTGTATTTTTATTAGGCCTGAAACAAATTGGCAGGGGTTGAGTTGTTTTGGAGTAAGGGGAGGAGTAGATTCGTTTATGAATTTTAATTTTTCGAAGATTTTTGAGAGAGGGTGTAAGTTTGGGTATTGGGGCCCATAGTTTTTTCAAATCTGTTGGTCTCCTCCTTTGTGGATCGGGGGGGACCCTTTCTATTTTGATACGAGGAAAGGGGGAGGATTTAATGGATTTTTTAAAGATGTTGCAATGATTGTGAAGCACTTGTGACCTTTTTGTATATAAAAGGGGGGAAGGGATTTAAATCCCTGCCCTTTTTTTTAGGCGTTTAAATAAGGGGGCTTCGTATGGGTTAGCGGAGCTAGGAACATGTGTTCGGGAGTTCCGTGAGGTAGTCTTTGGGGGTCATTTCGCTGCCTGACCCGGTGGAGTGAGGTTTCTCGGGGACCCCCCTGCTGTTTCAGGCGAGCTACCTTAGTTCAGCAACAACCATGAGTGTGAGGACGTGTCGCTGCTCATTGGATTTCAACATGGCGGGAAAATACAGTACGGGGAAATGATACTATCTGCATAGACTGGTTCGTGGTACGTTAAGGGAGAAAAATGAACGTCCTTCTCCCCAAAAATCATCAGGGGAAAATATGGTATTCCCAACGAGGAATTTATGGGGTGCCCTTTTGGTTTAACAAGAATCTTTTGAAATTTTTACGAGTCGATTAACACAAAATTGCGAGCATTACCAGGGAAAAACGCATGAGTTTAATTCAACGACCCTGGGGGTTTGAAAGAAAGAGAAGGGAAAGGCCCTTCCCGGGGATGGAATCTATTTTTCCCCAGGGTGCGCTCTGAGTTTATGCCAAAATTTTTAAATTTTTGAGATTTACCAATTTTTTTTGTTATTTATATTGTTTATTATGTCATTTTAGAAAAAATTTGTGATAGTTTAAAAAGCCGTAGAACTAAAAATAGCTTTAAATTTTGAGCATTTTCCCCCGGCCCCCCCGGGAAACTGGAATTTTCCATGACGTCAGCAAAATGGTGTGGGGAAAGGTTTCCGGTTTGGGTTGGAACTCCTAAAAGTCCCCCCCACTGAAATTTTATCCCAAAATTCGTAAATTTATTATTTTATTTTTTTATAATTTATTTATAATTTGAGCACCTTACAGAGGTACAAAAAAAATAAGAAAAGAGAAAGTATGCCAAAGCCCCCTTATACTATGCATAGTTTTTGGGGCTGGTTTAAAAAATTAATTTAAAGATTAACAAAGGCAATGATAAAATTCAGTGAAAAACATTAATGAAAATGATTACTATAAAGCAAAAGTGGTATTAAAAAAGACGGGTTTCAAAAGGGGGGTTTGCATAATTGTTTTAAATTCAGTAGAATGGGTTTCTGTTAGGTAGTGTAAAAAAAAATAATAAATTTTAAAATTGGGGGTTTTGGGTTTTAACATTTTTGATATAATTGGAAAAACATTTAAGAATACTTTTAAAAGGGGGTTCAGTTTTTTTTTCAGAAATTTTTTGGTTTTGGGGGGAGAAATGACCCCTTTTGAAAAGAGATTTAAATTTAAAAAACGGGTAGTGTTTTTTTTTAAAATTACGGGTTTAATAAATTCCAGTTTTTTTGGGGCCTTTTTAAAAGTGCATTTGATTTTTTTGCTAGGTGAGAGGGCCGAAAAATTACCCAAGGGAGTGTTCTTTTGCCTTGTGTTTTGGTCAGTGTTCTGTTAAATTTTTGGCAGGGTTTTTTTTGGGGGGAAAGGGTTTAAAATATAAAGATTTTGGGTTCTATGTATGTAATAGGTGCAGTAAAAATTATGGATTTTTTGTATGGTGAGTGGGTTGGTGTATTGAATATGGTGGAGTGTGCCTCCCTGTATGGAATTTGTTATATTCTAACTGCCGCCTTTTGTTGGGTAATTAGGTTGGTTTTAGATGGTTACTTGTTGTTGACCCCCTGCACAAAATTCCTTTTTGAGATAAGGGGGAAAAAGAAGTGATAAGGGGCCCGGAGGTGACTTTTGGGGGAATTGTACCCTTCTTCGGATGTATGGGCCCACATCTTGGAAATTTTCTTAGAAAATTTTTTTGATTTTTTTATGAAATTTGAGTCTAAAATTTTTTGGTGGATTCCTATGAATTTCCCTCTGTTAGCTTGTGTTTTTTTTCCGTTTATCAATTTTGTTAAGAGGGACATCTGTAGCTCGTTACCAAACTGAATGAAGTAGGGTTTTTTCAATGTTTAGTGTAAGTTTGTTATAAATCATCCAGGTAGGTATTTTCTGTTTAAATTTGGTATTTACAGTATTTGGGTAGCGTGACTGGGCTGGGTGGGGGAAGACGTATGTTGTGTCATCCCGCAAATAGTGTGGGTTTGAGTAATTGAGGGAAACATTTGGTAGTTTATTTAAAGTTTAGGAGAAAAGAGAAGGGGCCAAGGGCACTTCCCTGTGGGGCAAACCCCTGTAATTGGTTGTGCAGAAGAGTTTTTCCCCATTTGGGTACACATATTGGCTTCTGTTTCTGAGGTTTTGACTTGAGGGGTTGGGACGGGTTCCCTCTTATACCAAAAGTGTGACAATTTCACGAGTCGATTACTACACAAGAATTGTCGAGCATTCCAGGAACAACGCATGAGTTGAATTAAACGATGATTTGTTTTACTGAGTCCTTAAGTACTTCACAGGGTAAAGGGACGGAATTACCCTTGGGGCTACGGTTTTGGCCTGCGGGATTTTCGGTTTGGGGCGGGCATTCTGCAACAATGGGGGTGTGGAGGGATGGTCCAATAAAGGGAAATGCCGGAAGGTTTTTACACCCTTAAAATGCCCTTTAACAACCCCTATACCATCCTATGTTACGGTGATGGGTTGTAAAACACGGTTATGTGTATTTTGGGGCAAAGGAAAACATGTCGTTATGTAGCTTTTATAGCACATGCGCCCTGTCCTAGGAGGCGGGCTTCTCAAATTTCGATACCCTTTGTGTTTAAACATCGTGTAATTGGTGCCGGGCTCTGATGCCTGGGGGGGCCGGAGGAATGCCCTTTTCTGGAGCGAAGAGGTCGACCGGGAGGGGGCGGCGGCGGAGACATGTGTCACTCTCCCGGGCGTCGGGGGATGAAGGGACATTGAGGAGATTTTCGCCGGAAGCTTCAACCCGGATGGGTTATTGGCAGATGTGATCAGGTTTTTTGGATGAGGAGGAACCCTGTGAAAAAGGTTCCTCAGTTCATGTGAAACTGGGAAATTTGGAGGGACAACAAATTGTTAGGAAAACTTGAGTAAGATTTGGGGGAGCATGTGGTGGCCGTGGAGGTACACCCGGAGGAATTTGTCAGGGGATATGTGTGTAAGTGGATTTTAGGAAACGAACGCGGCATCAAGAAGTGAGGTCATTTCCCAGGGGAAGGCCCGGGGGAAAAAGTCAGGGACGGTTGGGGGGGCCGAGGGGCACTAGTGGGGAGGTGTGCCTGAGTTGCAAATTGGGAAAGGGGGGGGGGAAGTGATTGCACAGGAAAAAGAGTGGCAAAGGAAAAAAAAAAGAAAAGTGCAGTGGGTAAATCCCCGAGGCATAGGGGAAAGCCGCCCCTTCTGTAATTTTTTTTGGTCACGCTTAAAGTTAAAAGGGCTTAAGACGAGGTCAAAAAAGTTTTTGGGTTTGGGGTGGTTTTTTTAAGGGGTTTGATGTTGAATAGCTTTTTGCAAAGCATAATCACAGGGCTGGTAGGTGGTTTGGGGGGAAAGGATATCGAAAATATGTAACCAGGGTTTGCATTGAAAGGTGGGTAGCAGTTTCGGTAAAGGAGACCAGCCCCTTGCGGGCATCGGGTTGGGAAGAGGGGGGGGTGGAGGGAATCGGAAAGGGTGGAGGCGTCGGGGGGAGCGATTAGTTTCGTGGGAGTTTTCATGCCAGCAATATAATATCAGGGTAAAAGTAATTTTTTCAGAAGGTATTGCTTTTCACTTGAAGGGTTTTCCCGCTATAACAGTAATAGAGGGGATTGGAAAGTGTGATTGGGGGGGTGATGTCGAACGAGAGGGGCGGGTTGTGTCTGAGTGGCTGAGGGATTATTGCGAGATATTGGGGGGTTTTTGATTGGGGGGAGGGGGGGTTTCCTAGTGGAGCACACTTTTGCCGAGGGGATATGAAGCGCGATTAGACAGAAAATTTATATTAAGCAGGGTATAGATGTTGTGAGGGTGCAAAACCCCTTCGAGGGGGTTTTCGACCAGAGGCGGTAATAGCAGATTTGAGTGGGATGGAGTGGTGCTATTTTTTTGGGGACTGGAATTAAATGTAAGGGTTTTAAGGAGGAGGGGAGGGGGCCTTTTTTTGTGATTGGGGGTTGCCTTTTTGGGAGGTAGGAACAGGGGGATGATCTGTTAGATTGGTGGGAAATGCAGGCAAAACCTGGAATAGCGAATTTTTTTTGGCTAGGGGACGAAAGGGGGGAGGTGGCGTTTTGGGGGCAAAATTTTCTGGAGGGCAGTTTTCAAGATTTTATGTTGGGGGGGGTGGTAGGGGGGATGAATGGCGAATGCGGAGGAATAGCTGAATTACACAATGATAGGTTGATGCAATTAGGGTTTGGCGGGGGTTTGAGGATGTTTTGTGGGGGGATAAAAGTTGGGTATGTTTTACGTAAATTTCGGACCCAAGGTGTAAAACCCCCATTTTACAATTGGGACAAGCCCCGGGTGGGGGGGTTCCAGTGGGGCGAGTCCCCATCCAATACGGGAAAATAGAGTCTCTTGCGAAGTTGGTTTAGAGAGAATGGAGTTGGAGGGGGGGGGTTCCTGGGAGGGGTTTTTTTTAAGGGGGGTTCCATAGCGTTTTAAGGGCGGATAGAGTGGGGGGTTTGGGGGTTGGGATAAGTGAGGTTGAGGTGGAAGAGGCAGTTTTCGGGGTGATACCCGGGGAAAAAACCGGGGTAACGGTTTAAAAACCAAAAATTTTTATAGAGCACATTGGGGGGGTTTTTAGGCGTGTTTTGTTGGCTATTTGGGCCATAGTTAACAGTGGGAAGTTGGGATATCGCAAAGTACAGGTGTCATAGTTTTTTGGGGCCCAAAAAAGGGGGGGGGTGAGAGTTGAGTGCTTACCGTGCAATTCTTTGATGTGCGCTGATTACAAGTTTTTGCGAAAATTTTGGGTAAATGACTGAAGAAGGTCTTTGGGCCCGGGTGATACATGGGGGACTTTTGGGTATCCGGGGAGGAGAAGCGGGTAGGCAGGGCCCGTATTGGGGTTTTCCCTTTGGGGGTTTAGAAATAGGGGGGTATTCTAGGTCTGGATTGGGAGAAAGCTTATGATTATGTGGATGGGGAATTTTTTGTTTGGGAAGTATGGGGGAGAAGGGGTTTTTGGGGGGGAGGGGGTTTGGGATGGGTAGACTTTTGGAAAAATGCATCAATGAAGTACGGGTAAACGGGGGGTTTGGGGTTTGTTCAGTAAGCAGGGGAAAAGGGGTTTAAGGCAGGGGTGCCCAATTCCCCCAAAATTACTCTTGCATGTTGCAGAACCCTTTTTTTGTTTGGGTTTGAGGGTTGGGTTTGGGAAAAGGTTGGGGGGGAGGGAGGTTATTTTGGGGAATTTTGTTGTTATGTAGATGATAAACTGTTTTACTTAATGAGATTGAAGATTTAAAAAAAGTGGGAAGGGTTTAATTGGTTTTTTGGGGAATGCTACTGGGATGAGAGTTAATAAGCAGAAATCACGGTTGTTGGAGGTAGGCGTTTGGAGGAGGGCCCCTTGGGGGAGGATTTTGGGTTGGATAACTTTTGATGGGGCTAAAGATTTGTGGGATTTTTTTTTTGGGAGATGCACAGGAGAGCAGGAGGGGGTTAAAATTTAGAAAAAGGTTTTAAAGGACAGAGGTTTGAGTAGGCTGAGGGGGTTTAAGGGGGGGGGATGTAACCTTGGGATCAAAGGGTTTTTTGGTGGTAAAAACGCTGTTTAAAAGTAAGGTGTGGGGGGTGGGGGAAATTTACCCTTAAAAGTCAGGATTTTATGGAAAAGCAAAAGAAGGGTCTTAAGGTTGTGTGGGGTAGGGAAAGGGGGGTTGGGTTTGGGGAAAAAATGAGTAATTTCTGCGGTAAGGGAGGGAGGAAATGGGATTGATTGAATTTGGGTCTAGGGTGAAGGCGTATATGTGAAGAAAGGTATATTCGGGCGGGGGGAAAAAGGGGTTTTTCGGGTGGGGGAAGGTGGGTGGGGGAATTTTATCCGCAAATGGTGGGGGGCAGGGACTTAGGGGGGTGTGAAGAATGTTGCGGGTTTTTGTTAAAGGGGATGCAAGTTAAAAAACTCAAAGGGAAAAAGGTTTGTGGGGGTGGGCCCCTCGTCAGGGTTTTAAAGCCAAAGGGGTGGCGTGTTCCCCCATATGATTGGAAAAGTTTATATGGGTGGAAATTTAAATAAATTAAGAATTCCCGGGAAGAAACGAGGGAATTAGTATATAGATTTCTTATGGGGACGTTAGCATGAAAGGGTGCTAAGGGCGAAAAGGGTTTTGTGAAAGAAAGGCCCTCAAAGCGTTTTTGTGGGGGAAATTGAAAAAGGCTTTTTATGTTGTATATTTTTGTTCTGCATTGGAAAGGGGGGTAAGATTGGGTTGAAAAAGGTTTTCTTTTTCTCCGGAAAAAGGGGGTTTAAATTCAAAAAAACGAGTTTGAAGGGGGGGGGGGTTGGGGCCCGGTTTAACCATCTTTTTTGGGGGCGCAAAGAAGGGGGGGGTTGGTTTCCCCCCCCCCCTTTAAAAATTTCGGGGCTTGGGGGGGGAGGGGGGGGGGGCGAGGGAAATCGGGGTACAAACGGGGAATTTTTAAAAGGGCGGGGGTCGAAATTAAAAAACCCCCCAAAAAAGGGGGCCGGGTAAAGGGGGGGGCCCCCCCCCATGGGGGTGCAATTTGGGGGGTTAAAAATTTCGGGAAAACCCCCCCAAAAAAAAAAGGGGGGGGCCCCGGTCTTTTTAAGAAAAACCCCCCCCACATAGGGGGGGGGGGGGAAAAAAAAAGGGGGAAAAAGGAGGGTTAGTTTTTTTTCAGGGGATTAGTAAAGGGGTCAAAGGGACGTTTTTTTGGAAAAAAGGCTTATTTTTTGGGGGGAATTGGGGTTTTTTGGGGAATTTCGTTTCTTTGGAAGGTTAAATGGGGGGAAAGGTTTTTTTTAGGGGGGGAAATTTTCCCCCCTTATTTAAGTTGAAAAAAAATACCCAAAAGGGGGGGAAAAAAAGGGGAAGGGGTTTTTGTAAATTTTTTTTGGGTTTTTTTTGGGGGTGGGGGAAAAAAAAAAAAAAGGGGGGGGGGGTTTTTTTGGACGATTTGGACAAACAATATAGGGGGGAAAGGTGGGAAATTATTTTTCCCGGGGAACGGGACTTATTTTAACGTTTCTCCTTTTGAGGGGGGAGAGGGGGGGTTGGTTCCCCGGGGGGCCCCTCTGGTGTGTTTGGAACCTGGTGATAGGTTTTGGTTTGCCGGGGTTATTGGGAAAATTTTATTGTAGGAGAATGTAGACCTTTGAATTTTTTAAAATCAGAGTCAAAAGTTTGTGATTTTTGGTTTTTTCCCCTTTTTGTTATAAGAATCATTTTTTATGGGGGTTTATATTTTAGAAAATGTGGGTTAAGTCTTATATTTTTTAAAGAAATAGATTTAGCCTTTTCATACACCCTTTTTTTTATTGATTTAATATTCTTATGCCTAGTACGAAAAAAATATAAGATTTGATGGGGGTTTTTTATCCCCTTTTTGATGTAAGGTCCTATTTTAAAAATTGTTAAATCAGTAACATTTAACTTTGTGCATGAGTAGGGTGTTTGGGGGAACCATGTCTTTGGTAAGTTCTATCATAAATTTTTAAATTTAGTTTTTTTGAGACAAGTCATTTTTGCGATTTATTTTATGTATGATTTGTGGGTTTTTATGAATAACACATCACTATGTGTATATGCATGCGTATATTTACATATGGAAAAGAGGACCTTTTACATGTCTTATAATGACCCCCGACTGTTTTTGTTTGGAAGTTGCTGGGGTTGGGTTATTTTAGTAGAAATTTTTTTCAAAGGGCCCTTCTTAGGGAAATTATGTATTTTATTTAGAATGGGGGGCTGTACAACGGGGGGGGGGGAGAAGTGTAGCTGTGTCGGCACTGGCAATGAAAGAGTATTGTAAGGGGGTTTTTAAAATTATGTGGATTAATAAAAATAAAAAACAAAGTGGAGTAGGTGAGTATAGGTTGGTAGACAGCAACCACCCAGGGAAATACTACCGCCGCCGATGACTGTGAAACAAAACCCGTAATTGTTTTGCAGATGGTAGGGTTTCTGGTTTCTTTTTTTGTCTCATAAACACGCTAAGATAACAGGGATATCTTGCTACTCCTACTAACACTTTGGTCACACTTCACAGACACGCACATGCATATATATATATACATACATCTAGGTTTTTCCCCTTTTTTCTAAATAGCTCTTGTTCTTTTTTATTTCTTCTATTGTCCATGGGGAAGTGGAAAAGAATCTTTCCTCCGTAAGCCATGCGTGTCGTATGAGGCGACTAAAATCCCGGGGAGAAATGGGCTAGTAACCCCTTTCCTGTATACAATTACTAAAAAGAGAAGAAAAAAAATTTATAAAACTGGTTGCTTAAATGTGCGTGGATGTAGTGCGGATGACAAGAAACAGATGATTGCTGATGTTATGAATGAAAAGAAGTTGGATGTCCTGGCCCTAAGCGAAACAAAGCTGAAGGGGGTAGGAGAGTTTCAGTGGGGGAAATAAATGGGATTAAATCTGGAGTATCTGAGAGAGTTAGAGCAAAGGAAGGGGTAGCAGTAATGTTAAATGACAGTTATGGAAGGAGAAAAGAGAATATGAATGTGTAAATTTAAGAATTATGTGGATTAAAATAAAGGTTGGATGCGAGAAGTTTGGGGCATAATAAGCGTGTATGCACCTGGAGAAGAGAGGAATGCAGAGGAGAGAGAGAGATTTTGGGAGATGTTAAGTGAATGTATAGGAGCCTTTGAACCAAGTGAGAGAGTAATTGTGGTAGGGGACTTGAATGCTAAAGTAGGAGAAAACTTTTAGAGAGGGTTTTGGTAGGTAAGTTTGGGGTGCCAGGTGTAAATGATAACGGGGGCCCCTTTTATTGAACTTTGTATAGAAAGGGGTTTAGTTATAGGTAATACATATTTAAGAAAAAGAGGATAAATAAGTATACAAGATAAGATGTAGGGCGAAAAGACAGTAGTTTGTTGGATTATGTATTGGTAGATAAAAGACTGTTGAGTAGACTTCGGATGTACATGTTTATAGAGGGGGCCCAAAAATTTCAGATCTTTTTCTGTTGTAGCTCACTGAGGTAAAAGGAAATGGGATACAAGGAGAAAAAGCTCAGGGAAGAAGGGGTAAGGTTTTAAAAATAAAGAGGAGGCATTAGGTAAGATATAAACACTATTGGAGGATAAGGGCAAATGAAGATAGGCAATGGGTCAAGGGGTGGGGGGTGGGTTTTAAAAATGTAGTTTAGAGTTTCACAGAAGTTTTTGGTTACGGGAAAGGGGGTGCGGGAGGGAAGAGGAGCGATGGTGGAATGAGATGTAAAAAGGGGAAAGGGAAAAAAGTTAGCATATGAGAAGTTTTTACAAAGTAAAGTGATGCAAGGGGGGAAGGGGTATAGGAGAAAAAGAGAGGGGTTTTAAGAGATTTTGGGAAGAAATAAAAAAAGAGGGGGGAAATGAGGAGTGGGTGAGATGTATAAAAAAATTTTGTTAAAAATAAAAAAAGTTTTGGAGTGAGTTTAACAATTTAAGAAAGCCTAGAGACAAATGGATTTGTCATTAAAAAAAGGAGAGGAATTTTATTAAATGGGGGTTAAGGTTTTGGGGAAAAGAGGGAAAGGGAATATTTTGAGGAATTTTTAAATGTTGAGAAGATAGGGAAGCTGTGATTTCGGTATAGGGCAAGGAGGAAAAATCTTGGGGGTGGGGAAAGACCCCTTGAGTGTGGGGGAAATTTCTGAGGCAGAGGTAAAATAAAAGGGGGGTAAGGCAGCCGGTTTTGATGGGATAAAGATAAAAATTTAAAACGGGTGGGGAATAGTTTTGGAGTGGTTGGTGAAAATTTTTTTAATAAATGTTGGAAGAGGGAAAGGTACCAGGTTGGGCAGGGGCATGCATATTTCCCTTTTGTATAAAGGAAAAAAGGGTAAAAGAGGTGCAAAAATTATGGGGGGGATAAGTCGTTGAGTGTACCTGGAAAGTGTATGGAATTTTATAATTAAAAATTTAAGAGTAAGAGGGAAAATAGGTAGCAGATGAACAAGGAGGCTTTGGGAAAGGTAGGGGGGGTGTGGCCCCGGGTGTTTCAGGAAACATATAAGTGAACAGTTTTTAAAAAAGGGCAAAAGAGGTCTTTGTGCTTTAGGGGTTTTGGAAAAGGCGTATAAGGGTGGATAGGGGGAAAATGTGCGTTTTTGGCAAGTGTATGGGTGGGGGGAGGTTACTAAAAGCAGTAAAGGGTTTTTTACGGGGAAGTGAGGCTAAGTTAGAGTATGTAGGAAAGGGGGAAAAATTTTTTCCAGTAAATGGGCCTTAGACAAGGATTGTGTGTCACCGTGGTTGTTTAAAAATTTTTATAGAGGGGTTTTGAAGAGAAGAAAGCAGGGTCTTGGAAAGGGGCGGGGATTAAAAGATAAAGAATCACACAAAAAGGGGGATTGTCAAGCTCCTTTGCTGATACACTGTGCCTTGGGGATTCCCGAAGAGAAGTTTAGAGATTTGGGGATGAATTTGGTAGGGTGTGCAAAAGAAGAAAATTAAAGGTGAATACAGGGAAAAATAAATTTTTGAGGATAACAAAAAAAATTAGGTGTGAAAGTTGAAAATCAATTGGAGGGAGAGAGTATGGAGGGGGAACGTATTTAATATTTGGGGTGACGTGTCACGATGGGCTATGAAAGATGGGTGAATCATAGAATTGATGAGGGAAAAAGAGTGGGGTGCATTGGGGTCTGGGAGACAAAGAAATTTTTCCCTTTAGGCAAAAAGGGGGAAAGTATGAGGTAAGTTTTACCAACGCTCTATATGGGGGTTTAAGCGTGGGGGATGAATGTTTCAGCAGGAGAAAGGGTGGGGCAGTGAGTTCAGTCTGAGGGCAATGTGTGGTGTGAAAAAATGCAGAGAATTCGTAGTTTGGAAGTTAGGGGAGGGCGGGATTACCAAAAATGTTGTCCAGAGGGCTGGGGAAAGGGGTTTTGTTGAGGTGGTTGGAATGTAGAGAGAAGGGCGAAACGAATACTTAAAGAGTGTATCATCTGTAGGGAAGGAAGGCGGGGGGGGGTCGGCCTGGGAAAGGGGTTGGAGGGGGGGAAAAGGGAGGTTTTGTGGCGAGGGGTGGACTTCCCAGGCTGCTGAGCGTGTTTGTGGGAGTGAAATGAGACAAAGGGTTTTTTAAATACTTGACTGCTGTTGGAGTTGAGAAAAGTAACATTATAAAGGGGTTCGGGGAAAACCGCGGGCCCGGCTTGATCCTGAGAGGAAGTACAGTGCTGCCTCTAAAGGAGGGGTGTTAATTTTTGCAGTTTAAAAATGTAGTTAGAGCACCCTTCTGGCAAGACAGTGATGGAGTGAAGAAGGTGAAAGTTTTTCTTTTTGGGGCCACCCTGCTTGGGGGAATCGGGGTGTGATAAGAGAAAAAAAACAAAGTGGAAAAATAATGCAGATTGTAGTTTGGGTTTTTTTTGGTTATAAAAATAAGAGAAAATTTTTATGTTTTCTAGTGTAAAACTTCTTAACATAGTTTCATTTGGATTAATTATTGACAAAGGGATTTAAATTTTGATAAGAACTGATTGTGTTCTTTTATTTATTTAAAGTATTTTTTGTTTTAAATAAAAATATAAAAAAAGTATTTGGGGGGTATCGAGCTTGGGATTTTTTTTGGCAAGGTTTTGTCCTTTTTGGGAAGAAATCATTGGGGTCTGTTTTCTGTTTCTGTTGGTGGGGGTTGGGGTTTATCTGATTTTGCTAATTTTTATTTCCTATTTCGTGATATCTTTTTGTTCCCAGAATTTTGATAGGGTTTTTTCCAGGGCTTTTTTTTTATCACCCCTGTAAGTTTTGGGTAATCGTTCTCATAATAAAATTTTTTTGCCCTTTTATAGGCTGGTTAGGATTGACGAGTAACGTTTTGTTTGTCTCTGGTTTTGTGACCCATTCTGTTTTTTTTTCATATTGGTTTTTTGTATTTATGGTTTTGAAAAAGCGGGTGTTACCAGGACTGTTCACTTAGCTGTCATCGTTTTTTTTTTTTAGGGCAGTGCTTTTTATAGAGGTATTGAGCCCTTTTTTAGAAAATTTATTAATACATTCGCAATATCTTTTTGATTTCAGCTCTGTCCCAGTCAATTTTTGCTATGCTTTTGGAAGTTATTAATGGCTGCCTCTTTGTGAAGTTAAGGTGACTTTATTGTGTTTTGGGGGTAATTTACCAAAGTTGTTATGGGAAAGTGGGGGGGTGTGGTATTATCTGTAATTATGCCGATTTTAAAGGGATAGGTTTTGGTCCAGTTTGGGGTCAAGTAGGGAACACTTTCTCTGTAACTTTTGTAGTTTTGTTACTGTTGGTAGCAACATACAGTTACCATTGTGTTTGTGTTTTCATAACGTGTGGGTCCTGGGCTTGCAGGGGATTTATATTGAAGTCACCTGAGAGAGTAAGTGACTTTGTTCTGGTGCATAGTTATCATCTTCCTAGGTTTTTTACTAAAATTTCTAAAGTTTGATGTGGAAAATCTGTAATGTTTATCAATGTGAGAGGTTTTTGTAGGTATTTGGATTTTTAATTTGGGGTATAATATTCCCATGTTCATCTCTTTGCAAGTATTTGTGATACATTCTAGTTTGGGGAGTAGTTATGGCCGGGGCCCCCCCTTGCTGTCTGGGCCCACTTAGTTGGGTGGTAAACCCGGAATGGGATAGAATCTGTACTAACTTTAGCCCGGTTTCAGTTAGGTAAGATGACATATTTGGGATGTAAGGAATTTAGTAATGTATGAGGGCATCGTAACTTTCTTAAAAATCTGATATTTTATTTTAAAAAAGTTATATTGTTGTTTTGGCACTGAGAAGTGCCTTTTTATTTTTTCTGAGTGAAATAATTACAGTACTGTTTGATTCATTTAAGTCATTAATAAGAGGTTGGTATCTGGATCAAAGCTTTTAACATAAGATTTTTAGTGAATCTATAGTTAGAAATTTAATTAAAACAAAGTAATAGTCTTTGCTAAAAAAAGCACCTGAATTATTTAACAAATGTAAAAAAGACTAAGGGGAGTTTTTTTTTTTTTTTTTTTTGCTAAAATAAAGGGAAAAAAAAAAGGGACTAGTACAAATAAAGTGATGATCAAAAAATAGAGCTTGGGAATATGATAGTAGGTAGAAATATAAAAAAAATGAGCTTTGGAATATAATGGCAAAAATTGTAAAACTTGTTCTATTTTAGCCCTGAGAATACCCCTTGATTTTTTTAAAACAATTGTGAATGTAAAAGCGGGGTAGTTAATATAAAGCTAAAAAAAGGAGAAAATATAAAGGGGCTAAAATTAAGTAATGGTAAAAAAAGTTAAATGGCAGAGGTCACATGAAATATATTGGGTTTGGAGTAAGATTGATTTGTAATATTTGATAAATTGGCAGTTTATTGCACAAAAAAATAAAAAAAAAAAAGAGGTAGTTGGTACTACTACAAAAAAATAGTTTTTGGGACTTGCAAAAAAGTAATTGGGAAAATACACTAATTGCTACACAATGTAAAGTGACAAAAAAAAAAAAAAGGAAAAAAAAAATTTATGACAGGTGAGCACACCGCCCCCGGGTGGTGACGTCACCCTTGGGGTTTTAAAAGACCCTAATTTCCCTTTTAGGAATGTCGTGAACAATGATTCTGGTACCATTGTGTTGCCAGAGAGTTAAGTATTTTTCTATAAGATTTTCTCAGTTCGGAATTTTTTCGACAAAATTTTTGTTCGCCTGAGTAAGTGCCATGTCCGAATTTCTACATTTTTGTGCCACAAGAGGAAAAATGGGGGTAGCGACCACAAATCAATTCATTTAGCATAGAATGGAAGTACGATAGTAGGATAACTCAGTAAAAGTCCCAGATTTTTGCTTAGCAATTCGATGGGCTTAGGAACACTTACACTATTTACTGGGTAAAGAAGAGCCTATCAATATGACAGTTTTTGAACCTTACATGTGCTAAAGAACGTTTTCCCCATATAAAGAAATTAATCAAATAAAATGACCCAAAATGGATGAAAAATAGGCTCAAAATCTCTGGGATAAGAAAGGAAATTTTTAGGCCCTACAAAAGAGGTGAGGGTCATCTATGAATCAGTATTTGACATTAAGAGGGGGAAATTAAAAAAAGGGGGTAAGAAAACTAAAAGGGGGTATGAAATTAAAATTCTAGGGATTCTT
>NW_026482713.1:0-25221 GCF_026875155.1 Cherax quadricarinatus
TGGGTCCACAAAAAAATTGGGTTTTTGAGCGCCTGAAAAAATTAAAATGCCTGTCTGGTAATTATCTCCAACTTACCACTATCACGTTTTAATGAGAAGGAAGGTGTTGGGGATTGTTGTAGGGTTGGAGAGTTTGTAGGGAGCTGGGGGTATTTGGGGAGTGTTTAAAGGGGGTTGGGGAGTGTTGTAGGGAGTTGGAGGGTTTGGGGGATGTTTTAAGGGTTGGAAGGTGTTGGAAGGTGTTGAGAGTTTTGTAGGGGTTTTTGGGTTTGTAGGGGGCTGGGGTGTGTTGGGGGATTTGGAAAAAATTTGTAAATATTGGGGGTGTTAGAGATATGGGAAAAGGGGTTTGGAGAGAGTTTAAGTGTGTTGGAAATATTTGGGGTTGTTGCATGTATCCAAAAAACTTACAACACTAATACTGCACACAGCAAGTGTAAGCCTTTACCAACACTGTAACACAACCCCGGGGGATGCCTTGTTTACACTGTAACCAACCCAGGGGGATGCCCTTTACTCAACACTGTAACACAACCCGGGTATGCCCCCTTTAACCCAAAACTGTAACACAACCCCGGGGATGCCTGACTCAACCTGTAACACAACCCAGGGTGTCCTTGACTCAAGACTGTAACACAACCCCGGTATGCCTTGACTCAAACTGTAAAACCACCCCAGGGTTTATGCCCTTTACCCAACACTTAACACAACCCCGGGGGATGCCTTGACTCAACCGAAAACAAAACCCCGGGTGATGCCTTTACTCAAAACTGTAACACAACCCGGGTGAGCCCTTTACTCCACTGTAAAAAAAAACCCCGGGGGATGCCTGACTCAACCTGTAACACAACCCAGGGTATCCTTTACTCAACACGAACACAACCCAGGGTGAGCCTGACTCAACACTGTAACACAACCCAGTGAATGCCTTGACTAACACTAACCAACCCTGGGGGATGCCCTTTACCAACACTGTAAAAACAACCCAGGTATGCCCTTTACTCAACATGTAACACAAACCCCGGGTGATGCGTTGCTCAAAACTGTAAAACAACCCAGGTGATCCTTGATCAAAACGAAAAACAACCCCGGGTGATGCCCTTTACCAACACTGTAAAAAAAACCCAGGTGATGCCCTTTACTCAACATTGAACACAACCCCGGGGACCTTACCCAACACTGTAACACAACCCAGGTGATGCCCTTTACCAACACTGTAACGCAAACCCGGGGGAGCCTTTTACCCAAAACGAACACAACCCCGGTACCCTTTACCAACACTGTAACACAACCCAGGTGAGCCTTGACTCAACCTGTAACACAACCCAGTGATGCCCTTTCAACACTGTAACACAACCCCGTTAATCCTTGACCCAACACGTAACACAACCCTGGGATGCTTTCCCACACGTAAACAACCCAGGGTGATGCCCTTTACCCAACACTGAACAAACCCGGTATGCCTTTACCCAACACTGTAACCCAACCCAGTGGGATCCTTGATTCAAAACTGTAACACAACCCCGGGTGAGCCCTTTACTCAACACTGTAACACAACCCAGGGGGATGCCTTACCCAACACGAACACAACCCAGGTGATCCTTACTCAACACGAACACAACCCCGGGGGATGCCTTGACTCAACACGTAAAACCCAACCCCTGTAATGCCTTGACCACACTGTAACACAACCCAGGTATGCCTTGACCCAACACTGAACACAAACCCCTGGGGATGCTTTGACCCAAAACTGTAACACAACCCGGGTATGCCTTTAGCAACCGTAAACAACCCAGGTGAGCCCTTTACTCAACCCTGTAACACAACCCAGGGGGATCCTTGACCCAACCTAAACAGGTAACCAACCCAGGTAGCTTTACCCAAAACCCGTAACACAAACCAGGGGGAGCCTTGACGCAAAACTGTAACACAACCCAGGTAATGCCTTGACCAACACTGTAACACAACCCGTGTAATGCCTTGACCAACCTGTAACACAACCCCGGTGATGCCTTGACCCCAAAATGTAACACAACCCCGGGGGATGCCCTTACCCACACGTAACACAAACCCCTGGTGATGCTTTTACCCAACACTGAACACAACCCGGGGGAGCCTTTAAGCAAACGTAACACAAACCAAGTGTAATGCCTTGACTCAACACTGAACACAACCCAGGGTGATCTTACCAACACTGTAACCAAACCCGGGTGATGCCTTGACCCAGCACTGTAACCAACCATGGTGATGCTTTTACCCAACACTGTAACACACCCCGGGGTGATGCCCTTTAAACAACACTGTAACACAACCAAGTTAATCCCTTTACCAACCTGAAACAACCCAGGGGGATGCTTGACGCAACACTGAACACAAACTTGGGGATGCTTTTTACCAAACACTTAACACAACCCAGGTATCCTTGACCCAGCACTGTAACACAACCCCGGTGTGCCTTGACCCAGAATGAACACAACCCAGGGATCCTTTACCCAACACTGTAACACAAAACCCCGGGGGAAGCCTTTACTCAAAACTGTAAAACAACCCACGTGATGCCTTGACCCACACGTAAAACAACCCAGGTGATGCCTTGACTCAACCTGTAAAACAACCCAGGGGGATGCTTTAACTCAACCTGAACCAACCCCGGGGGATGCCTTTCTAACACGGTACACAACCCAGGGTGATGCCTGACCCAACACTGTAACACAACCCCGGGCGTTTCCTTGACCCAACACTGTAACACAACCCTGTAATGCCTGCCAAAAATGTAAAAACAACCCAGGGGGATGCCTTGACCCAACACTACAGTGTAACCACACTTGGGGATGCTTTTAGCAAAAACTGTAACACAAACCCAGGGTAGCCTTTACCCACATGAACACAAACCCCGGGTGAGCCTTGACCCAACACTGTAAAAAAAACCCCGGGGGATGCCTTGACCCAACATTGTAACACAACCCCGGGTAGCCTTTACCAACACTGAAACAACCCAGGGTGATCCTTTACCCAAAACGAACACAACCCAGGGACCTTTACTCAACACTGTAAAAAACCCGGGTGATGCCCTTCTCAACACTGCAACACAACCCAGGGGGATGCCTTGCCCAACACTGTAAAACAACCCAGGGGGAGCCCTTACCAACACTGTAACACAACCCAGGGTGTCCTACCCAAAACGTAACCAACCCCGGGGGGATGCCCTTTATCAAACTGTAAAACAACCCAGGGTGATCCTTGACTCAAAACTGCAAAACAACCCAGGGGGATGCCCTTTACCCTTCACTGTAACACAACCCCCGGGGATGCCCCTTTACCCAACATGTAAACACAACCCAGGGTGATGCCTTACTCAACACTGTAACACAACCCAGGGTGATGCCTTGACCCAACATGTAAACCAACCCAGGTGATCTTTACTCAAACTGTAACAAACCCGGGGATGCCCTTTACCCCCCACTGTAACACAACCCTGGGATCTTTTTACCCAACACTGAAAAACAACCCATGGGGAGCTTTGACCCAACACTGTAACAAACCCAGGGGGATGCCTTGAAATCAACACTGTAACACAACCCAGGGATCCTGACTCAAAACTGAACACAACCCAGGGGATGCCTTGACTCCACGTAACACAACCCAGGTGATGCCTTGACTCAACATGCCAACCCCGGGGGATGCCTTTACTCAAAAACCCGAACACAACCCAGGGGATCCCCTTTATCAACCTGTAACCAAACCCCTGTAAACCTACTCAAACTAACACAACCCCCGGGTGATGCCTTGACTCAAAACGTAACAAAAAAAGGGGAAACCCTTTATCAACATGCACAAAAAAAACCCAGGGGGATGGTTGACCCCTAAACCCCGGGGTTCCCCCCTTCCAACCCGGGGGGATCCCACCCAACACTTTTCCCCCGGGGGGCCCCCTCCCTGAACCCCCCCCGGGGCCCCCTTCCCAAAACCCCAACCCGGGGCCCCCCTTCTCCCCCCCACTGCCCCCCTGGGGCCTGACCCAACACGTAAAACAACCCCGGTGATGCCTTTACTCAACACGAACCCAACCCAGGTGATGCCCGACTCAACACTGTAACACAACCCCCGGGGATGCCTTGACCCAAACGTAACACAACCCGGTAGCCTGACCCCAACACTGTAACACAAACCCCGGTGATGCTTTTTACCCAACACGTAAAACAAAACCCCGGGGGATGCCTTTACCCCAAAACGTAACCAAAAACCCCGGGTACCCTTTACCCAACACTGTACACAACCCATGTGATGCCTTGATTCAACACTGTAACACAACCCAGGGGGATGCTTGACTCAACACGTAAAACAACCCAGGTGATGCCTTTACCCAAAAACTGTAACCAACCCAGGTATGCCTTACCAACACTTAACACAAAAACCCAGGGGATGCTTGACCAACACGTAACACAACCCAGTGAAGCCTTGACCCACACTGTAACACAAACCCCGGGTATGCCTTGACCCCCCTGTAACACAACCCATGGGGATGCTTTGCCCCCACTGTAACACAACCCAGGGTTCCCTTTACCAACACTGAAACAAACCCAGGGGGATCCCTTTACCAACACTGTAACACAACCCAGGGTGATGCCTTTACCCAAACACAGTAAACAACCCCGGGGGATGCTTGACCCAACCGTAACACAAACCAGGGTATGCCTTGACGCACACGTAACACAACCCGTTAATGCCTTACCAACACTGTAACACAACCCGGTAATGCTTACCAACACTTAACACAACCCGGGTGTGCCTTGACCCCAACACTGTAAAACCCCAAACCCAGGGGATGCCTGACCCACACGTAACACAACCCCGGTGTGCTTGACCCAACACGTAACACAACCCAGGATGCCTTAACAACACTGTAACACAAAACCAAAAGGGAAAGCCTTTACCAACACTGTAAAAAACAACCCAGGTATGCCTTGACCCAAACACTGTAACACAACATTGGGGATGCTTTTACCAAACGTAACACAACCCAGGGGGATGCCCTTTCCCACACTGTAACACAACCCCGGGGGAGCCTTGACCCAGCACTGTAACACAACCCATGGGGTGCCCTTGACCCAACACGTAACACAACCCAGGTAAGCCCTTTACCAACACTGTAACACAACCCCGGAAACCCCTTCCCACACTGTAAAACAACCCAGGGGATGCCTTGACCAAACATGTAACACAACCCGGGGGATGCTTTTAAACCAACACTGTAACACAACCCAGGGGGATGCCCTTTCCCCAACACGTAACACAACCCAGGGTGATGCCTTTTACCCCACTGTAAAACAAACCCCGGGGTTTCCTTGAAACCCCAAAACGAACACAACCCAGGAAGCCTTTACTCAACACTGTAAACAACCCCGGGTGATGCCTTGACCCAAAACAAAAAAGTGTAACACAACCACGGTGATGCTTTACAAACCGTAACACAACCCGGGTTATGCCTTTTACCCACAATGTAACAAAAAACCCCGGGTGATGCCTTGACCCAACCTGTAAAACAACCCAGGGTGCCTTTACCCAACATTTTAACCAACCCCGGGGTTCCCCTTTACTCAACACTGTAAAAACAACCCAGGGTGATGCCCCGACCCAACCTGAACACAACCCGGGGGTGCCTTTTACCCAAAAACGTAACACAACCCAGGGTGGCCTTTACCAACACTGAAAACAACCCCGGGGTGACCTTGACCCAACACTGTAACACAACCCCGGGTGATGCCCTTTCCCAACATGTAACACAACCCCGGGGGATTCCTGACCCAACCGTAAACAACCCAGGGTGACCTTGACCAAAACTGTAAACAACCCCGGTGATGCCTGACTCAAAACTGAACACAACCCAGGGGGGTGCCTTGACCCCACTGAACACAACCCAGGGGGGATTCCTTGACCCAACACTGAACACAACCCAGGGTGATGCCACTCAACACTTAACACAAACCCCGGGGGATGCCTTGACCCAACCTGTAAAAACCAAACCCCGGGGGATGCCCTTTACTCAACACTGTAACCAAAAACCCCGGGGGATCCCTTGCCCAACACTGAACACAACCCATGTGATGCTTGACCCCAAAATGTAACACAACCCAGGTGATGCTTTGACCCTACCACTACATGTAACACAACCCGTGATGCTTTGACCCAACACGTAACACAACCCAGGGGGATGCCTTGACCAACCGTAAACCAACCCCGTGAAAATGCCCTTGACTCAACACTGTAACACAACCCATGGTGTGCCTTGACCCAAAACTAAGTGTAAAACAACCTTTGGGGAGCTTTTACCCAACACTTAACACAACCCAGGGTATGCCCTTTACCAACACTGTAACCAACCCATGTAATCCTTTACTAACACTGTAACAAAAACCCCGGTGATGCCCTTGACCCAACACTGTAACACCCCACGGGATCTTGACCCACACGAACACAACCCGGGGATGCCCGACCAACACTGAACACAACCCAGGTATGCCTTGACTCAACCGTAACACAACCCAGGGTGATCCTTGACCAACATGTAAAACCAAACCCCGGGATGCCTTGACCCAAAAACTAACACAACCCGGGGGAGCCTTGACCCAACACGAACACAACCAAAAGCTTGCTCCTTCACCCTTCCATACACACACACCAGGGGATCTAATTTTGGAAAATTTAACTGCTTTGTTTTTATTCAACAAATAGAAATTAAATATTAATTATTTAAAAAATATATATATATAAAAAAATATATATATAAAAAATATATAAATATAAATAAATCCCCGTTCCCTCCCTCCCTACCTCCACCCCCCCCACCCCCCCCCCTTCTCCACCACAGTTTTATAAATTTTTTGAAAAATTTCACAACTTTTTTTTCCTAGGCTAAGAGGACTGTCTTTGTTGTTTTTTTTGTTTTTTTGTATTGTTGCTGTTTATTTGCTTTATCGTTGAGTTGAGTTGTTGTTGATGTTTAAAATTGTTGATATTTCTGTTACGTTGTTGAGTTATATTTTGTTGATGTTGAATTTTTTTTGATGTTGATATTGCGTTATCGTTGATGTTTTTTGATTTGATATGTTGTTGATGTTGATATTGCGTTTCGTTGATGTTTATTTTTTTTGTTTATATTTTTTTTGGTTTATATTTTTCGTTACGTTGATTTGAGTTGTTGAGTTGATATTTTTGATATTGCTGTTACGTTGTTTATGTTGAATTGTTGTTGATGTTGATATTGTTGTTGTGTTGATGTTGATATTTTGTTGATGATATTTCTGTTATCGTGAGTTGATTTGTTGTATTTTTTATGTTTATATGCTGATCTTGAGTTGATTGTTTTTGTTGATACTGTTGTTGTTTAATTGCTGTTTTCGTTGAATTGATTTTGGGTTTTTGGGTTTATATTGCTGTATTTCGATTTTTTTTACTTTATTGTTTTTTTTTGCTGTTATTATTTTTTTTGTTAGGAGAGTAAGAAAAAGGTCCCTAAAAAGTCAACTCTCACTTGGTGTTTTTGATTTTTGTGTTTGTGTGGGTTTGTGTTTTGTGTGTTTGGTTTGGGTGTTTTTTTGTGTTGTGTTTTGTGTGTGTTGGGGTGTTTTGTGGGTGTGTGTGTTTGTGTGTTTTGTGTGTGTTTTGTGGGTGTTTGTGTTGTTTGTTTTGTGTGTGGGGTGTGTTTGGGGGTTTTATTTTGGTATGGGTTGTGTATGTGTTTTTGTGTTGGACGTTGGTTGGGGTGTGTGTTGTGTTGGGCGTGGTGTGGGTGGTGTTTGGGTGCGTGTATGTGTGATGGTGTTGATGTGCGGTATGGTGTGTTATGTTTTATGGTGGTGTGTGAGAGAGAGAGAAGAAAACTACCACCAGAGTCTTGAACTTGTAAGGTGACCTCCTACCCCCCCCCCCCCCGCACATACACAACAAAAACACTCACTTTGGAGAGAAAGATTGGACGTAGAGACCATTTTTCATGGTTTCTTGTTGCCGCGGGAGGTTTTTAATGTTGTTGGTTGTTGATATGGTCATGGCGCGAGGTGGATCCGCTTTTGTTTTACCATGAAGTGCTAACTCTCAACCTGTGAGAGAGAGAGAGAAAGACATAAACAAATACATTGAAAGAGGTTAAACCACCAACAAAAATACTCTTAAACCCCTGTTTAAAACAGAAATTCGGTTATTAAAACCCGGTTCAAACTTTATAAAACCAAAAACTGTGGTGAGCCATAAGTGTTACTTCACTCCCACGCGGACACTGAGGTGCATGTTTGAGTAAGCGCATGAAGGACGGGGTGTCCACAGTGAGATAGTAAGTAGATTATACAGTGAGGTAAAATTGTACAACGGATAGATATTGCAGTGAGATACACCCTTTTCATGACGTAAAAACAGTGAAAAGTAAATCCATCATATAATTGTATAATTTTTGTCATAACAGCATGTACACTACATCACGTCCACATGTAACACACATACACCATCACACATTTTACACAAAAACACAACATCACACAGTAAGATAAAAACTACACCTGCATCACACAACATGGTACAGATCCCGAAAGCATGATACACTATCACACAACACACAGCAGGGGAAAACCCTATTGAACCCCATCCCAACAGCATGCTATACTATCACAGAGCACGACACATATCACTCACCATCACACAGCATTGAACACTATCAACACTATCACAATGCTGGTATATTTCCCACCATCAAAATGCATGTCACTATCAACACCATCACCACAGCACTATATTATCACACAGCATAGTTCACTGTCACACACATGGCACACAGTCACACTCTCACACAGCATGGTACACTATCTCACACATGGTACACTATCACACAACATGGTAAAACTATCACAAACATGGTACAGTTCCGCCATAAACAAAAGCATGGTACACTGCCCCCCAAAACCATCCCACAATATAGTACACTATCTGACACATCACACAGGCATGGTACACTATCAAACCCCAACACATAGCATGGTACACTATCATATACCATCACACAGCATGGTACACTATCAACACCACACAGCGTTGGAAACAGTATCAACACCATCACACAACATGGTGCCCAAACCCACATAGCATGTACACTATCACTAAACATATGGTATGGTATATATCACTCACCATCACACACTGCGGAGCACTGTGATTAACAATCACAGCATGGTACACTATAAAACACTATTACAGAACATAGTACAGTATCACACCGCCACACAGCATGTTACACTATCACCCAGCATGGTACGCTGTCGCAAAGCGTTGTATATTATCATTCACCATCACACAGCATGGTGCACTATCACCATCACACAGCATGGTACACTATCACCATCACACAGCATTGTACACTGTCAACATCACACAGCATGGTACACTATCAACATCACACAGCATGGTACACTATCACCATCACACAGCATGGTGCACTCTCACCATCACACAGCATGGTGCACCTACCCCCATCACACAGAAAATGGTGCCTATCACCATCACACAGCATTGAAACACTGTCAACATCACACAGCATGGTACACTTCAACACACACAAGCATGGTCAATATTTACCATCACACAGCATGGTACACATCACACTGCATACACACAGCATGGTTACACCCCTCACACTGGCACACATACTTTGGTACACTCCACACTGCATCACACAGCATGGAAACACTCCACACTGCATCACAAGCATAGTACACTCTCATCACTGCATCACACAGCATGGTACACTCTCACACTGCATTACACAGCATGGTACACTCTCACACAGCATGGTACACTCTCACACTGCATCACACAGCATGGTACACTCTCACAGCATGGTACGCCATAACACATGTTACACCATCACACGACATGGTGCACTCTCACATTGCGCCACACAGCATGGTACACCATCACACTGCATCACACAGCATGGTACGTCATCACACTGCATCACACAGCATAGTACACTCTCACACTGCATCACATAGCATGGCATATTATACTGCATCACATAGCATGGTACATTGTCATACTGCATCACATAGCATAGTACACTGTTATACTGCATCACATAGCATGGTACACTCACACTGCATCACACAGCATGGTACACTCTCACACTGCATCACATAGCATGGTACACTGTTATACTGCATCACATAGTATGGTAACCACTCAAAACTGCATCACACAGCATGGTACACCCCCATAAACGCATCACACACATGGTACACTCTCACACTGCATCACACAGCATAGTACACTCTCACACTGCATCACATAGCATGGTACACTCTCACACTGCATCACATATAGCATGGTATACTATCATACTGCATCGCATCATGGTACACTCACACTGCATCACATAGCATGGTACACTATCACACTGCGTCACATAGCATGGTACACTCTCACACTGCATCACATAGCATGGTACACTCTCACACTGCATCACATAGCATGGTACCAAACCACACTGCATACGTAACAGGGTACAACTGTCATACTGCATCAAACATAGCATGGTACACTATCACACACTGCATCACATAGAAATGTAACACACCCACACTGCATCACATGGCATGGTACACTATCACACTGCATCACATAGCATGGTACACAATCACAACTGCAACCCCACAAGCATGGCACCCAAAATCAAAACATCCCCACCATCAATCTAGTAATAGACTGGGGAATTTTCAATGGTTCAAATCAGTTTATATACACTAAAGATATAGAACTTTCAATGTATATGTAACTTAGATATACTTAGTATATATATATATATAAAATATATATATATATATATATATATATATATATATTTTAATATAAATAATATATATATAATTGAAATTTGCACTTATCATTGTATATTAAACTGAGGTAGACGGGGATAGAAATTTTTTTCTAACTGGACAGCAGGTATTGCCTATGACCTGTCAGATATATAGGTAATCCTCGTGTCTGTCAGGTAGAATGGCAATAACCCATCTCTATCAGACGAACACGCAACCTCTATCAGATAGACACTGCAACCGGGGTCTATCAAATATAACATTGGCCACCGTGTCTATCAAATAGACACTGCACCGGTCTAATCAAATAGACACTGCACCGTGTCTGTCAGATTAACAGACACTCCCCCTGTGTCCTATCAGATAGGCGCTGTCCTGTGTCTGTCAATAACAGACACGGGCCCCGTGCCCAAATTAAGATTACTAGACAGAAATGACTTGCCTGTTGAGGCGTCCTACTCCCTGTGCAGAAGATGTGGGCACCTGTGCCCCCGTCTGGCTCTGTGGCCCCCGTCACTCTCTCTGGCCCGTCTAGCTCTGAGAACTCTAACTGCCACAGCCTCGCTAGCACCCAGTGCACCTACGGGGCGCAGCGCGGCGGGCTTCACATATTCCTGTGGACCACGCGCGCCGCATAAAATTTTCTCAGTGTAGAGCCTTATTGTGTTTCACTGTGTAGAGCTTTATCAAGTGGTGTTTCACTGTGTAGAGCTTTATCAAGTGGTGTTTCACTGTGTAGAGCTTTATCAAGTGGTGTTTCACTGTGTAGAGCTTTATCAAGTGGTGTTTCACTGTGTAGAGCTTTATCAAGTTCAGTGTGTGGAGCTTTATCAAGTGGTGTTTCACTGTGTTGAGCTTTATCAAGTTTCAATGTGTGGAGCTTTGTCAAGTGGTGTTTCACTGTGTAGAGCATTATCAAGTTTCAATGTGTAGAGCTTTATCAAGTTCAGTGTGTGGAGCTTTGTCAAGTGATGTTTCAGTGTGTGGAGCTTTATCAAGTTGTTTCAGTGTGTGGAGCTTTATCAAGTGGTGTTTCACTGTGTGGAGCTTTATCAAGTGGTGTTTCAGTGTGTGGAGCTTTATCAAGTCCTTTTCACTTTGTGTGTGTGTGTACTCAGTTGTACTCACCTAGTTGAGGTTGCGGGGGTCGAGTTTATCTCCTGGCCCCTCCTCTTCACTGGTCGCTACTGGGTTTAGCACTCCCTGAACCGTGACTTTATCATACCTCTGCTTAAAGCTATGTAGGGATCCTGCCTCCACTACAACACTCCAAACTGTTCCACTTCCTGACTACTCTGTGGCTGAGAAATACTTCCTAACATCCCTGTGATTCATCTGTGTCTTCAACTTCCAACTGTGTCCCCTTGTGCGTGTCCCATCTCGGGAACATCCTGTCTTTTGTCCACCTTGTCAATTCCTCTCAGTATTTTGTATGTCGTTATCATGTCCCCCCTAATCTCTCCTGTCCTCCAGTGTCGTCAGGTTGTTTTCCCCTTAACCTCTCCTCGTTAGCACTAGCTTGTTGCAAACCTTTGTACTTTCTCTATTTTTCCTTTACGTGTTTGGGCTAGGTGTGGGTTCCAAACTGGTGCCGCATACTCCAATATGGGCCTAACGTACACGGTGTACAGGGTCCTGAACAATTCCTTATTAAGATGTCGGAATTCTGTTCTGAGTTTGCAGCGCCCATATGCTGCAGCAGTTATTTGGTTGATGTGCGCTTCAGGAGATGTGCCTGGTGTTATACTCACCCCAAGTTCCTTTTCCTTAATGGGGTTTTGTAGTCTCTGGCCCCCTAGACAGTACTCCGCCTGCGGTTTTTTTTGCCCTTCCCCAGTCTTCATGACTTTGCACTTGGTGGGGTTGAACTCCAGGAACCAATTCCTGGACCAGGTGTGCAGCCTGTCGAGTTTCCCTTTGTATTTTCTGCCTGGTCTTCAATCGAAGATTTTTTCTCATCAACTTCACGTCATCTGCAAAAAATTGACACTTCGGAGTCTTTTCCCTTTTCCTGTCATGTTTCACAAATACCAAAACAGCACTGGTAATTAGAACTGACCCCTGTGGGACCCCCCCTGGCCCACAGGCGCCCACCCCTGACAAATCAACCACGTACCATGACTCGCTGCTGTCTTCCTGAACAAGTATTCCCTGATCCATTGTAGCGCCTTCCCTGTTATCCCTGCTTGGTCCTCCAGTTTTTGGCACTAATCTCTTGTGTGGAACGTGTCAAAAAACGCCTTCTTGCAGTCAAAGAAAATGCAATCCACCCAACCCTCTCTCTCTTGTCTTGCTGATGTCACCCTGTCATAGAACTCCAGTAGGTTTGTGACACAGGGTTTGCCGTCCCTGAAACCATGTTGGCTGCTGTTGATGAGATCATTCCTTTCTAGGTGTTTCCACCACTCTTCTCCTGATAATCTTCTCCATGATTTGCATACTATACATGTCAGTGACACTGGTCTGTATTTAATGCTTTATGGCTGTCTCCTTTTTTAAAGATTGGGACTACATTTGCTGTCTTCCATGCCTTTAGCAATCTCCCTGTTTCGATAGATATATTGAATATTGTTGTTTTGGGGGACACATAAACGCCTCTGCTTCCCTCTCTCAGGACCCATGGAGAGATTTTATCCGGCCCCATTGCTTTGAGTATCTAGCTCACTCAGAAGCCTCTTCACTTCTTCTCGGGTTTTGTGTACTGTGTCCAGCACTTGGTGTGTGCCCCACCTCTCCGTCTTCTGGAGCCCCCTTCTGTCTCCTCTGTGAACACTTTTTTTGAATCTCTTGTTGAGTTCCTCACATACCCTCACGGTCATTTCTTGTTGTCTCTCCTCCTTCCTTCCTTAGCCTGATTACCTGGTCCTTGACTGTTGTTTTCCCTCCTGATGTGGCTGTAAAAACAGCTTCGGGTCAGATTTGGGGTTTTCGCCGCTATGTCGTTTTCATATTGTCGTTGGGGCCTCCCTTCTTTTCTGTGCATATTCATTTCTGGCTCTATGAAATGCTCTTCCTTATTCTCCTGGGTCCTTTGCCTTCTATATTTCTTCCATTCCCTAGCACACTTGTTTTTTGCCTCCCTGCACCTTTGGGTGAACCATGGCTCATCCTGGGGTTTTTCATTATTCCCTGTTACCCTTGGTACAAACCTCTCCTCAGCCCTTTGCACATTGTTGTTACATATTCCATCATCCCCATTAACTGGCTTTCCCTGCCAGTTTCTCTGTCCCACTGAACCCCGGTCAGGAAGTTCCTCATTCCCGTGTAAGTCCCCTTTCTTGTATTTGGCTTCATTCGCCCTGCCTTTCCTGCTTCCCCCCTCCACTTGTAGCTCTACTGTGTATTCGAAGCTTAAAAACCACATGATCGCTGGCCCCAAGGGGTCTTTCATATGTGATGTCCTCAATATCTCACTACTCAAGTGAATACTAAGTCCATCTTGCTGGTTCATCCTCTCCCCTCCCCCCTTGTAGTGTCCCTTACGTGTTGGTACATGAAGTTTTCCAGTACCACCTCCTTCATCTTAGCCCTCCATGTGCTTGCCCCCATGTGGCTCCAAGTTCTCCCAATCGATCTCTGTGGTGTTGGGGGTGGTGTGAACTTTATGGAGCGCAATTTGTGTGTACGCGTATATCGAAAACTCTACATGTGCTCCCCTGAACGTGTATACTAGTTTTTCAGTACACACTTTTACCCCACTCCGTGTACGTGTCCGTGTGTAGTGGGTTTTCCGTGGACTACTACACGGATCAATGCCCCTCTTGCATCACTCAGCCACGAACATGCTATGCCCAGCACTCCTGCTAAGGTTCCTAGCAGTGACTATGTTCAAAATAGCACTATAGTAGCACCTGTTCATAGCAACCCTGTTCATTGACACCTGTTAGTGGGGCTGTTAATGACACTCTTCAATAGCAAATGTTTCAGTGGGACCTGTTAGTATCATCTGTTCATGCACCTGTTCAGTGGCACCTGTCAGTGGCGCCTGTTCAGTAGCACTGTTTTAGTGATACCTGTTCAGTAGCAATTATTCAATTGCACCTGTTTTAGTGATCTCTTCAGTTTGGCAATTGCTCAGTGAGCAACCGTTCATGGCACCTGTTCAGTGATCCCTGTTCAGTTACACATTTCAGTACCATCTGTTCCCGTGGCATCTGTTCAATGACACCTTTTCGGTGGCATCCGTTTTAGTGACACCTGTTCGGTGGCATCTGTTCAATGACACCTGTTCGGGGGCATCTGTTCAGTGGCACCTTTTCATGGCACCTGTTTTAGTTGCCATCTGTTCAGTGACACTTTTTTCGGGTTTCCCTCTGTTCAGTGGCAACTGTTCAGTGACACCTGTTCAGTAGCCCCCTATACTTTGCTTATTTAAAGTGCCCCTTGGGAAAATGTTTCCCCGCCTCATTCGCTTGCGTCGTAAACAGTTCCGGTAGTTGTGTGTGTGTTTACACTCACCTATAAATGGTTGCAGTGGCCGAGTCACAGCGCCTGTGTGTACTCACCTATTGAGGTTGCAGGGGTCGAGTCCGAGTATCATGTTGGAGTTTCGATACGTGGGTTGGGAAGAAATACTCACGTTAGGCTGTTATTACGTATAATTGCTGTTATGTGGGGAGCCCTTGCAGCCGTACCTATCTCCTTGGTTTCCACTCGTAATACGACTAGCCGGCTGCAGTACCCTATGTGAGGGGGCCTTTGAATATGCTGAGGTCAGCGCAATATGAAAGACCGTGACTCCCGGCAGAGACGGTTGGTCGTTGAGTCAACGGACGGTTACTGGTAACTTTGGGTTTCTACTACTGAGACTGGTAACTGGTAAATACTACTGAGACGAGCTCCTGGCCCCGTATATGTGTTTTGTGTGTGTGGGGTACACGCCAGGAACAATAACAACAACTGTAACATCAACGTTTTAATTGCAATATTTCTGTAACAGCCTCGCCATCTTCAGTGCAGGAGAATATAATTTCATACAGACCTCCAAAATTTTAGTTAATATGTAATTTTCAAAAAACGGGGAAATGGGGAGTGCCATGCATGGCAGCACCAAACGTTCATGAGGATCCCCAGAAAGATGTTAACCCCAGAGACACAAAATTCAACTAACACCCAGGTACCTATTTACTGCTAGTTGAACAGGAACATCAGATGTTAGAAGACTTGCCCAAGATTGTTACCCACAACAGTGTTAGGAGGCTTGCCATAACGTTTCACCCCGCTCAAAGGGTGCCACCCACAACAGTCCAACTGTTTTACTGTTAGGTGAAGTGTCAGCATGTTTAGAGGCTTCCTATACGTCTCGCCCAGCCCAGGATGCCACCCATAACCCATAAAGAACTACACACGACGATGTATTCCGCCTAAAAGGTAGACAGGTCCGTCTACCTGACATATAAATATGCATCAGTGTTAATTAAGGTGGTCATTATGGCGCCATGGCAGCAGAGGCTAATCACCTATGGATCAGGAGGGCTTAATAACCTTTAATGTTAAGAATGGCTAAGACGATGTTTATGTAGACGTAGACGTAGACGTAGATGTAGATTTAGACGCAATGTTTATCATCATTCTTCTGCTGTGGCCTTCATCTGAAATCGAAAATATATATAATTCAAACCGAAAAATTATATAATTCAGATCATCTTGTTGTTTTTTTTAAAAATTGTCGAAAATGAAGAAATAAGAGACTACGAGGAAGCTTAGTGAAGCTTAATGAAGCTCATTATATAGTGAAACATGACTTGTTAAAGCTCTAGTGAAATATGATTTGATAAAGCTTTATATAGAGTGAAGCAGGACTTGATAAAGCTCTGGAATGAAGCGGACTTTATAAAGCTCTGGAATGAAGCAGGACTTGATAAAGCTCTTTGGGAAAGAAGCAGGACTGATAAAGCTCTGGAATGAAGCAGACCCTTTATAAAGCTCTGGAATGAAGCAGGACTTGATAAGCTCTGGAATGAAGCAGGACTTGATAAAGCTCTTTGGAATGAAGCAGGACTTGATAAAGCCTGGAATGAAGCAGGACTTATAAAGCTCTATACAGAGTGGGAAAAATTACTTTATAAAACTCTAGAGTGAAACAAGATTTGAGTAAAGTCTATATAAAGAGTGAAACATTACTAATTAAACCTCTGTAAAGAGTAACTGTACTTTTATAAAGTTCTAACCAAATTGAAACATTTCTTGATAAAGATCTTCAAAATGAAACATGACTTGATAAGCTCCATGAGAGCGAAACACGATTTGATAAAGCTCTATATAAAAGTGAAACACAAACCCCGACTTGTTAAAGCTCTACACAGTGAAACACGACTCCACCGCTGCACTGTAGACCAACGACCATAACGAAGTAGACCTGGGCGACGGGGAAGCAGAGGGCGACCACGCCCACGATAACATAGTCGTAGAATATAAGAAACACCCACGATCACCCCCATTAAACCCCCTGGAGTGTCGTACATGCCGCCCACGCCCGCACCAGCCCACCACTGTCTGCAACACCGCCCATACCTTTATACTTTAACCTTTGCTACCTCAGTGGTGCTGAGGTTAACCCTTTAGGTAATGAGAGATTAACTTTAGAGGTCTGAGTTTTTTTTAAGTGATGCTGAGGTTAACTTTAGTGGTACTGAGACTAATTATAGTGATACTGAGACTAATTATAGTGATACTAAAGTTAATTATAGCGGCACCGAGGCTACAACTACTGCTACTATTAATAATAAAAATAATAATAATAATAATAAATGAACTTACCTGTCCACAGAACAAGCGAGGAGGATTGCCAGAGAACATTGAGGATTTCAACCACCACAGTTACCATCCCTGCCATCCACCTGCAATTAAATAAGAAGGTATGCATGTAAATAGGTAAGTAAAAGATAAGTATGAAAGAACAGTAAGCGAGTTTCTAACCGCTGCACTCTGAAGGTCCAGTGGGCGAGCCAAACCCGGGCCCCCTTAAGACTTCTTTTCACAGGGTTTAAAACCTCTTGGTGGCGTGAAATTAAGAGGGACGTAAGTTCCCCCGCGTTTAAAAAACAGTTCATTTTTCCACTATAATCTATCTTGTCCATATTACTATAGCATTTGTTTTTGCTTCGAACGTGAAGTCCAGGGTCTTTCCTTAATTCATGGTATAACTTAAATCTTTGAAAACAGTTGTGTTTGGCAGAGGTGTGACTTTGCTCACACCTCCCCCAACTTACGTTTCCCCTTAAGGTTCTGAATGCTCCTACCTTTTAAATTTGAAGCAGGGTGCCGTAGGCAGTACCAAGGAGGGGCCGACCACTAGAGTAATGAAGGAGATGATCAGGCAACCCGTCTCAGTGAGAGACAACAGCAGCACCTTGAGGGCATCCCTTTTCCCGAGATAGACACTTGTAGCGAGGAGTCAAATTGTAGCAGATACCGCTTGTAGCACTTGTGGCAAGTAGCACCTGTAGTAGATAACAATTTTAGCAGAGTGCTCTTCTGGCAGACAGTATTTGTAGCAGATTGCAGTTCTAAACAATCTTTTAGGAGATAGCTACAGTAGCAGATAGCACTTAGCAGAGAGTCCTTGTAGAATATTGTAAAATGTTTGACAGCACTTGTAGCAGATAACAAAGTTAAACCTCACAAACCTTAGCTTTAAACCTCATAAACCTTGCTTTAAAACCTCACAATCCTTGCCTTTTAAACCTCGCAAGCCAACTAATGATGTTTCACAATCTCCCCAGCAAGAAGGGGCAGTTGTTATTAGATGTACAGCACATGAAAAAGTGACCTTAGGTTCAGTTCATACTGAGACCTGAACCCCTTTGAACCCCCCGTTTTATACGTACAGTCACCAGTCACTGGATTAACAAACCCAGCTGAGGGTTTAGTCTCTTGATCACTTCCCAGGATTGTCCTGTGCTCAGAGTCGGCTGATAGGCCCTCGTAAACTGCCATTCAGAGCTGATAGGCGAAACGATAGAAACCCTAATAAATTATTTTTTGTGCTAATCACTGCTGCTGCTGTGCTGATAGCTGTTGCACAATGGGCGAAGAAAGACAGACAGACAAAGAGAGACAGAGACGAGTTCATTTTTTAAATTAAATTACTGTGACAGAACTACAGATCATATCTGGACATTTGAAATCAAAACAGAAAAGTTTAAGGCTCCCTCCCACACTTCATTCCTTCTGGCTAAACTTTCACACATCTAGATGTCTTGGATCCTTGAGCAACCTGAAAGGGAAAGGGATGCCAGTATCCCCATAATTCCCCGCCCCCTCTACCTCAATTTGAAAAAAATAGGCAAATTCCACCTCCCACTCGGTAAAAATTGCAACCTTCATCTAAGCAGATAAAACAGTGATGAAAGTTTGAAATCGATCTGAAGAAGCATTCTCAAACTATTGCGAAGTGGAATGATCAATATAAAAAACCAGATGGCAATTGCATGTGCCATTAATACCGAACTTTCTCCTAGTTAAAGTGCACAAGTGTTGAAAGTTTGATGGCGTTCGGGTGAGTCCCTTCTCAAATTATAAAGGAAAACCTGGAGGAAGAAGAAAATCAGGCAAACACTTTAAGGTATTCCTTCGGGGATACCTAACTCAGCAGCAACATTGAGGTAACTCTTCATGGATACCTAATACAGGCGACAAAATGAACGTAACCCTTTTAGGGATACCTAATGAAGGTACCCCTTCAAGAATACATAGAAATATGTGATACTTAAATTTCCATTGTAATTTTAAAGCCCTTTCCCCAGGATGCCACCCACAACAGACCACCAACTCTCCGGTACCTATTTACTGGTAAGTGAAAAAGGGCAGCAGGTGTTAGGAAACCTGCCCGAAAGACAAACCCCCTTCCTCGCTTCCCCAGGATTGAACCCGGGCCTTCCATTGTGAGAAAAAATGCCTTCCATTGAGCGTAGAGAACGGTCAAATAACCCGAGTTTGTGTTGGCATCTTCTGCCCCAAGTTGTATCTTTTTCCCTTCTTTTAAATTTTTAAACTAGTAGTAGTAGTTTGATTATTGTTATTTTTTTAAAGTAGTAGTAGTACAGAAATAACAGTATTATATCTTATTATCATTAAAAAAAAAAAATTCTATTACGATAAAATGGAAATGCAAAAATTTATTTGGGTTATACAACGCCGAATAAATGGGACGTAATAAAGTCTGATCCGAAATTTGGAAGAAAGCTTCGAAAACCCTGGATCAAGAGCCCTTCACATCAAGGCTTCTTCAAGGAAAAAGAAATTTCCACATTTTTCAAACACAAATTTGACATAACATTGTATATGACCATGAAACCGAGTACCAACAGTCTGATTGATCAGACATATTGTAAATACTCGCCGGAGAATCGAGCCCCATAAGCATCCCAAGGGAAAACAATTAAGGGTAAGTTGGTAAGGCAAGTGTTTCTTGACGCGAGTCTTAGTTGATGCCCCTGCCATTGTAAGCTTTTGGACATCTGACCGAGGCCTTTCCGTTGCTTATTTTTTCCACGCCTTTAAAAGTTAATAATGGATTTATTAAAATTATTATTAAAGATTAGCCGGTATTCTCCCGGCCCGGCCTTTTTCCAATGGTGGCCCGACCTTGGCTCCCTCTTTAGTGAGTGTCTGAGACCTAAGTCTCCCAGGGGAGGAGGCACAAGTACCTCCTCATCTTTGGGACCAACTGTCCCCAGGCCCTAGCCACAAGCTATAAGGATATAACTATTTACGGTCGGGTAAAAAAAAATCTCAAATAAAAAGGTTTATTATATTTATAGGTTTACATAAACAGTAAACAATTTATATTCTCTGTAAGGCAGAAAAATAAAAAAACCCTTCATTTTTTTGTATGCTTCCATTTCCACATTTGAGTAAATATACATCCAGAAAATACACTTACAGAAACAGTTCCGTTGTCAACATACACCATCAATAATTTACACAATATACACAAGTTAGTCCTCAAAGATGCCAAGATAACCTATAATGGGGGGAAATTGTAGAAAATGGAAATTTATTCAAAAATTAGATATACAATAAAATAAAAAATAGATGAAATTCATTATTATCCTCAGTAGTTTATATAGTAAAAGAGTTTTAAAAGACACAAAACACCTCTGTAACAAACTAAATCTGTCGTAAAATCTGTTTTTATATAATTAAATTTACAAAGAAATATAGTTTAAAAGAATTACAAATTTTTATGAAAAGTTAAAATAACCCATGAGGATTAATAATCCGGGATTACCCATGATAGCCAGGCAGTGTGACTTGTTGCCACTGAGGTACTCAGGTCCTTCCCCAGGATGCCACCCACAACAGTCAGCTACACCATGGAAATAAGTCATTTTGTCTGACTTTTTTGGGGGTTATCCTAGTTAATTTACATGTTACATATATGATAATTTTTGTAACGCATTTATGTACCTGTACCTAAAACAAACTTTTTGAAGTTTATTTGGTTACGGGTACACATCAATAGTTATCATACCTATAACTATATGTAAATTACCTAGAAATAGCCTACTACTGCTTGGTATATAGGACATTAGTGCCAAGCAACGTGCCCAAATGAGCAGAAAACAATATTTGAAGAAAGTGGACCAACCAGAGGGGTATTGAGGCATATTCATACATTGATTCAAGACTGGGTACGACATAAATCCCTCAGAGCTTACGAATCAAATACACCTTTCAAGCTAAAGTCGAGGGGTAGGGCCCTAGAGCTGAGAATCAACCCCCCACAAGCACAAATAGGTGATACAACTTAAGAGACACTTACAAGGAAGACAGAAATGTTTCCCAAAATTATATATAATGTAATATAATATATATATATAAAAATATATAGAATATAATATAAATATATATATAAAAATATAATATATATATAATATATATTTGTTCCTCAAAACCCAAATATATATCGAATAAAATCTTCATAGAAAACGTGGGAGCCTGAAAAATATAAGTTTAAATCAATATATCTCCATCTTGGTGTATATGTATCGATATGCAAAATTTATGTATCCCAAATATTTTGTTATATTTCCCCATTTTCTCTAAAATTTTAATTTAATTTTTAGCGTTCTTTTTGACGACGTTTTCGCATTTAATGTGGCATTTAGATTTAACCTCCATTTTCTTTGACTCATGTCATACACTATAATTTACACTAATTTTTTAGATATTAATACTATTTTTGGTTGGGGAAATGGGTAAAAAGAAGTTTGAAGGACCCCGTGCAGGGGGAAAGACTTCAAACTCCATTACCATATATGACACAAAATTAGTTATATTTTTAAAAAATTTATTCTTGCTAATTTTCTTTCATATGTTAAATGTTAAGCTTCCCATTTTCTTTCAGTTTTTTTTTAATCACTAATACGTATAGAAAAACTACGATAATTACTGGGCAGTGTCGTATTTATATTATGTAATATCACAAGGAACGTGAACCTAAATGTTATGATTCTGAGTCATTGTTTTAAGTTGTGTGAGAACACTGTGATGATGACAAAAACACTACCACCAAGACCATGTCAGGAGACACTTGTCCTTTTCCTTACGTGAGAACTACCACCAAGAAACCCGTGTCAGGAGACACTTGTCCTGTTTCCTGACGTTGAGAACTACCACCAAGACCAGTGTCAGATAACACTTGTCCTGTTTTCCTGACGTTGAGAACTACCATCAAGACCATTGTCCCGGGGACACTTGTCCTGTTTCCTGACATTGAGTACTACCACCAAGACCAGTGTCAGAGACACTTGTCCTGTTTCCTGACGTTGAAAAACTACACAAGAAACCCGTGGTCAGGAAAACTTGTCATATTTCCTGGCTAACAAAACACCAAATTAATAAATATATCGTTCTGGTGATTCGTAAGTTCACAACTCGTTTTACGTTTCCCTTTTGAACTTTGTTCAACACTCATTTTTTTGTATATTAATGACAAAGTTATATCATTATTGGGGAACATTTAGTGGGGTTCAGAATCCTTGTTCAGTAGTTTTATTAGCTTATGCTCGAAATTTTCTTAAGGACTTCAGGTTGATCAGAACGTTCATTCGTTCACTCAGATGTGCCTCTGTCCCTTTTGCTGAATGACCCACACGGGGTTTTGTGCTTCACATTTGTATATTTCAGTTTGGTTTCAGCCTTACTAAATTCTTTTTTTTTATCCGAGTTTTGATTATTCTATCTCTCCATATATTTCCACAATTCGAAGTGTAAAACCTTCCGTTTTTTTTAATGACAGGTGTGTTTTCTGACACCAGTGTGTTCATTAACAACTTGCTTACACCTCGCACCTGTGTTCACTGACATCCGTGTTTACAACCGACACGTGTTCACTAACACCTGTTTTTTAAAACCTGAAAACCTATGTCTTACTAACACCGTGGATTTTTTACCTGACAACATGTGTGCTAACATCTGTGTTTACAACTTACACCTGTTTTTTTTTTTCCTTAACACCGCAAACTTCGACCACCTTTTTGAAAGTAAATTTACTAGCATATTATATACAAAAAAAAAATCCTGTTTTAAATATTTTTTCCAAAAAATATTCAGTGTAATTTTTAAAAAATTTGATTAAAAGTATTTTTATATTTTTTTTTTCATTGTCAAAATTATTTATACATAAATATTGTAATAAATTTTAAACAGTAAGAAATATTATAAGAGAGTGTGTGGGGTTTTGGTGTGGTGTGTGTGTGGTTTTGTGTGGTGTTGTGTGTGTGTGCCATATGTTTATATGCATTTGTAGTGTATTTCACTTAGTATATAAAACAACAAAAGCGAATATCTTTCAGTGTAACATACATCGGAAATGAGTATCACATATATACACTAAAAAAGTGTATATTTATCATTGCATATACAAGGAGATATGTTAAAACATTTGTGTTTATAATATTGAGAATTTACTCGATATCATATTTTAGGGATTAAAATATATTCGATTGGAGGTATAAGTAAAAACCAGCCTTAATGACCCTGGTGTACTCAATGGATTTTACACGTCAAACCTAACAAACCGTTTTTTTTTTAACATACGCAATTCAGTTAGTGTTTATTGTTCCTTGTTTTTCAAATTACACAAACACTTGGCTCTTCTTCCTTGCCAACCACTCCTGTGAAAGGGGACAGGTTTTGTCACCGAGCAAAAATTTTTCCTCTGGAGTCACTGTTACATTTCTCTCTCTCTGATCCCCAGTCATCGAACCTCACTCTCTCTGTCAGTCACATAATTCACCATCGACTTGCTCAGCGGATTTCAGTCTTGCAGATTTTTTTCCGATGTGCTGATATCTGCTGACTTCCTCGTCTAATTTTAGGGAGTAAAGGAATGTTTTCTCTCTCAGTGAGAGGTTGTGCGGGACGAATAGCGTAGTTTCCTCTATCGTCACGTGCTTTCCTGAGTTTTTTTCTTCTCAAAGTGTCCATTCTGGGACGTTGCTGGCATCCTCTTTCGCCCCTGCTTACTAATTTTGTGTTTTTCAAACCGTCTATCGGATTTTTTATAAATCTTACACTTTTGCAATAGGCCCTCATTCGTAACATTTTCATTAACGTTTTTTTTTGGTGTGTTTCGAAGACTCATTTTCTTTAATATTTCTTACTTTTTTCTAAACCAAGAGGTGATTCGCTGAAAATCTCTTGTATCCACGATTAATATGAATCTCCTACTGTGTTTTCTTCTTTCTTACCACATTTTTCGGGGTTTTATCTTCAGATTTTACGAGTAAAAATTTTACATTTTAGTTTAGAAGGGTTTTTGTCCTCACTTTTTTGGGTTTCCCGGTGAGAATTACTTTCAGGAACACTGCTCTCAAATTTGACGCTGGGGGGGTTGAAAATTTTCATAAAGTTACGTTTCCCTGTGTTCCTAAACATACTGTTTCCCCTCTTCTCGCAGCCTGGGCAGCAATAAACTGAGAACTTTCAAAGCTAATCGCCCGAAGGTAAGTTTGTTCTGATGTTGAGCCTTAGTGGGGGTGTAATCCAGTGTGGGTTTGATTACTCCACTTGTTGACGCCATCCCCCTGGCTCTGGACAAGGACTCTCCTTGGGGAAGAATTACGGTTTCTGGAAATTTGATGTGACCCCTTGTCTCTCATCATAATCTGGGCTGCTGTGATTCATATGTTGCCGGGGCTTGGAAGGTTGCTGGTGTGTGAGTGGTCAGTCTCACATCCTGTTGGTTGACTACATACTGAGCGAACCTGTGTTTTCATTCTTCGAGTGGAATTGCGGTTGTGGATCTGGGCCCGACTGCCGCAATTATTTGTACTTGTTCTGGCTAGGTAAAACGCCATTCCCTATCTCATGATGACTCTGCTCGATGACACCCCATCTTTGGGCGGGTAACCAG
>NW_026482724.1:0-5000 GCF_026875155.1 Cherax quadricarinatus
CTCCCTCCCACAACCATCCATCCCCTCTCCTAACCATCTATTCCCCTCCCCTAACCAGGATGAGGACAAGGGGTTCCAAGGACGAATCTGAGAGGGAGGAATGGGAGATAGAGCTCAAAAAAAGGGAGGAAGACTGGGGAAGGAGACTAGATGAGCTGGAAAGGAAGATGGAAGAGAGGTTAGCAGCAGAATGCAGAAGGTGGAAGCAACAGGCCACAGAAGCAGAAATCAAGATAGAGAGATTAGAAGAGGAGCTGAGACATCTGAAACAGCACAGAGACAAAGATATTACAGAAGTAGCATCGGCAATGGCTACATCGAACACAGACAACAGGTCCGAAGGAAGCATGGAAACTAAACTGTATGCAGAGGTCCTGTCAAACCCACATGGGGCCAAAACAAAGACAGGGAGCACTCTAGGACAGAAAGAGAGGTTGGAAGACATCGAAGGAACTAGGACATGTGCAAGGACCTTACCAGATACCTGTGGGGGCCAGGAGCAGGTGAGCAGGAAGGATAAACCAAGAAGCATAGGGGCCATAACGAGGGAAGGGACTGAAGGAAGGAACACTCCACGGGAAGGAACTAAAACACATCAGAGGATGCAATGGGAGTCACAGTGGGAGGTGGAAAGGGAGAGATCCGTGTTTGTCTATGGGCTAGACGAAGCTAAAGGGGAAACTTATGATGAAAGAAAGCAGGAGGAGAAAAAAGCGATTGAAGACATCATGAAGGTGATAGGCGAGGGGGACATGACCCAGGTGGCAAATTTTCGGAGAATTGGGTGGTTCACAAAGAAAAGGAATCGGCCTCTCAAAGTAATTTTCAAGGCAGAATCAACCCGAACCATGATCCTGCAGGAGAAAGCACGGCTGAGAGGCAAGCAGGAGTTCCGGAGTGTGTACCTCGACCGAGACAGAACACAGGACGAAAGGAAGACAATGAAAGAGAGAGTTCAAAAACGAAAGGAGAAATGGGAGGAAATGAAAAAGGAGAGCAGAATAACCCAGGATCAAATGGAAGGACAAGCGCACCCCCCAGAAACACCTGCAGAAGGACTCCAGCCACGACACCCCCCAAGGCAACTGAACAATCCAAACCAACCATCACACACCGATCCCTCTGTTTCCACCCCCCGCACCACAGTTACAGTATTAGAACAGAAGTTGAAGGTTTGGTACACAAATGCAGATGGATTAACGAATAAACATGAGGAATGGCAAGAAAGAATCAATGAGAAGTCCCCAGACATCATAGCAGTTACAGAAACAAAACTCATGGAGACAATAACAGATGCAATCTTCCCACCAGGATACAGATCATGAGGAAGATAGAAGGGGCACGGGGGGGAGGTGGGGTTGCTCTGCTCGTAAAAAACAGATGAAATCGAGCGAAATGGAAAGAAAGATGAGACGGAGAAAGTAGACTACATAGCAGGTACACTTCAGTCTGGGGAACACAAATAAGTGGTCATTGCAGTATGTATAATCACCACCAGACAGAAACTGCAGGAGGCCAGAGAGGGAATATGAAGAGAGCAACAGAGCAATGGTGGACACACTTGTGAGGTGGCAAGAAGAGCTCCTCCAGCAGAGCAAAGTTGCTGGTTATGGGGGATTTCAACCACAGGGAGATAGACTGGAAAACCTGGAGCCACATGGGGGGTCCCGAAACATGGAGAGCCAGGATGTTGGACGTGGTGCTGGGAAAACCTCATGCACCAACTGTTAAGCGGACACTACCAGAGTGAGAGAGGGAGGATGAACCAGCAGATTTGGACTCTTGTGTTAACCCTGGGCAGCTCAGACATGAGGACTCAAGTATGAGAGTCCCCTAGGAGCTAGCGACCACGTGGTTTCTGTGCTTTGAAAACATAGTAGAGTTGCAAGTGGGAGAGAAATAACAGGAGTAGAATGGAGAAAAAAATCCTGACTATAAAAGGGGGACTACGTGGGTTGAAGACTTCTGACGGGAGGTCCAGTGGACAGAGAACTGGCAGGAAACCAGTAAATGAAATGATGGAATATGTAGCAACAAAATGCAAGGAGCAGTGGAAAGGTTCAGTCCAAGGGGAACAGTAACAAACGGGGAAAGACCAGAACAAGCCCCTGAGTTCACCCGACGGTTGTTAAGGAGGCAAAAACAAGTGCAATAAAGGGGAGAATGCGAAAAAGTACAGAAGGCGAGAACACACGAATAATAGGGAGATCAGTCGCAGAGCCAGGAATGAGTACGCACAGGTAAGGAGGGAGGCGCAGCGACAGTATGAAAATGACCATAGCATCGAGAATCAAGATGACCGAAACTGTTGTATAGCCTCATCAGGAGGAAGACAACAGTCAAAGACCAGGTGATCAGATTAAGGACAGAAGGTGGAGAACTCACATGAAATGATCAGGAGGTTATGTGAGGAGACTGAACAGGAGATTTAGGAATTTTTTACAGTAGAGACAGGAAGGGCTTTGGAGAAGAAGACAGAAGTGTACCATCAAGAGGGAGTATACCAACAAAATGTTGGTTGACATACGAACAACTGAGGAGGCAGTGAAGAAGCTCTTAAGTACCCTTGACACCTCAAAGGCGTTGGGACCGGACAACATCTCCCCATGGGTCCTAGAGAAGGAGCAGAGATGCTGTGTGTGCCAGCTAACCACAATCTTCAACACATCCCTTGAAACTGGGAACTACCTGAGAAATGGAAGACAGCTAATGTAGTCCCCATATTTAGAAATGAAACAGAAACGAGGCACTAAACTACAGACCTGTGTCTCTGACATGTATTCGTGTGCAAAGTCATGGAGACAGTTTATCAGGAGGAGAGTGGTCGAAACACCTGGAAAGGAAAGATTATAAATAGAAAACCAGCATGGTTCATGGAGGCCAAATCTTGGATCACAAACCTCTGGAGTTTTATGACAAGGGACAGAAGTAAGAACTGAGAGAGTGGGTTGGGTAGATTGCGTTTTCTAGACTGCAGGAAAAGGCCTTGACACCAGTTTACCCCACAAGAGATTAGTGCAGAAGCTGGAGGATCAGGCACACGTTAAAAAGGAAGCGGCACTGCAAGGGATAAGGGAATCCCTGACAGGAGGCGCAGCAACGTCATGGTACGTTGAAGAGGTTTCCCACCAGTGGGCGCCTGTTACGAGCGGGCGGTCCCACTGGGGTCACGTTCTAGGACCAGTGCTATGTTTAATATATGTGAACGACATGATGGAAGGAATAGACTTCTGAAGTGTCCATGTTCGCAGATGACGTAGATGTTGATGAGAAGAATTAAATCGGACGAGGATGAGGCAGGACTGCAAGAGACCCTGGAGAGGCTGGACATGTGGTCCAGTACTGGCTTCTCGAATTCAATCCAGCAAATGCAAGTCATCAAGATTGGGAGGGGCAAGAGACCGCAGACAGAGTATAGGCTAGGTGGACAAAGGACTACAGACCTCACTCCAGGGAGGAAAGACCCTTGGGTGTGACCATAACACCGAGCACATTCACCGGAAGGCACACATCAACCAAATAACCGTCGCAGCATACGGGCGCTGGAAAACTGAGATAGCGTTCGATACCTTAATAAGGAATCGTTCAGGACACTGTTACACTGTGTATGTTAGGCACCGATAAAGGAGTATGCAGCACCAGTCTGGAACTCCCACACATGGTCAAGCACTGTCAAGAAAGGTTAGAGAAAGGTACAAGGTTTCGCATAACAAGGCTAGTCCCAGAGCTCAAGGGAAATGTCGTTCGAGGAAAGGTTAAGGGAAATCGGACTGACGACACTGGAGGACAGAAGGATCAGGGGGATACATGATACCGACAACAATATACCTGCGGGGAAATAGACAAGGTGGACAGGATAGGATGGTTCCAGAGAGGGGACACAGGGACAAGGGGTCACAACTAGGAAGCTGAAGACTAAACGAGTCACAGGGACGTTAGGAAGTATTTCTTCAGTCATAGAGTTGTCAGCAAGTGGAAAAGCCTAGCAAGTGAATTAGTGGAGGCAAGGAACCATACATAGTTTTAAGAAGGGTATGACCAAAGCTCAGGAAGCAGGAGAGAGGAGATGGATCCAGTAGCGATCAAGTGAAGAGCGGGGACCCAGGAGTGAGCTCGACCCCTAGCCATCCACAATTAGGTGAGTACAATTAGGTGAGTACACACACCAAGAGAGTTTACCTCGACCGCGACAGTACACAAGAGAAAGGTCTACAGAAAGAGAGGGTAACAGAGACGCAAGGAGGAACGAGAAGCAATGAAAATGTGGCAGGACCCAGACACAGGAGGAAGGGCCAAACACACCCCACAGAATCTCACCAAAAGTACTCCCCCGCGACATTCCCACGCAACTGGAGCAACCTATGTACTACAACCCACTCACTGTTCCCTCTGCCACCAACCCACCTACATATCACAAACCTCACCCCAACAGCTGTCCTTATGGGCATTTGAGACCTACACCACCCCATCAACACAAACCCCACCTTACACACAGCCCCATATAGGCCCCCACCATGGCTCTCGCTACCCAACCCCAATATAACCTGCTTGACCACAATGATAGAAAGAAACTAAAGGTTTGGTACACCAAACGTGGATGGAATAACGAATAAACATGAGGAGTGGAATGAAATAATCAGTGAATAATCCCCAGACATCATAGCCAGTCACAGAAACAAAAACTCGCTGAGACAATAACAGACACAATCTTCCCAACAGGATATCAGGATCCTGAGAAAGATAGAAGGGAGTAGAGTGTGATGGAGGGGTTGCACTTGCTCATATAAACACCGGATGGGATTTGAGGAAATGGATGGCATAGGCATGATTGGAGAAAGAGGACTAATTGTAGGTTACAATTCAGTCCGGAGAACTCATTTACAGTAGTCATTGGATGTGTGATGTTATAACCCACCACAGTAACAGCAGGTGGCCAAGAGAGGAGTACGAAGAAAACAACAGGGTGATGGTGGACACACTGGCTGAGGTGGCAAGAAGAG
>NW_026482724.1:10000-27393 GCF_026875155.1 Cherax quadricarinatus
GAAGATTTAGGGAAGTTTTTACAGTAAGAGACAGGAAAGGGCTGTGGGAAGACAGCACAGAAGGGAACATCAAGAGGGAATATACCAACAAGTGTTGGAGACATACGATCAACTGAGTGAGGAAGGTGAGAACTCTTAAGTGACCTTGGACACCTCCAAAGGCGAAGGCCGGACAACATCTCCCCATGGGGTCTTAGAGAAGGAGCAGAGATGCTGTGTGTAGGGCCTCTAACCACAATCTTCAACACATCCCTAGAAACTGGGCAACTACCTGAGAAATGGAAAGAAGGACAGCTAATGTTAGTCCCCATATTTAGAAGGTAAACAGAAACGAGGGCACTAAAACTACAGACCTGTGTCTTATGACATGTATTGTTGAGCAAAGTCATGGAGAAGATTATAGGAGGAGAGTGGTCGAACACTGGAAAGGAAACAAGATTATAATGGAAACCGAGATGGGGTTCATGGAAGGCAAATCTTGTATCACAAACCTCCTGGAGTTTTATGAACAAGGTAACAGAAAGTAATGAAACGAGAGTGAGGGTTGGGTAGATTGCGTTTTCCTAGACTGCCAGGGAGGCCTTTGACACCGTTCCCCACAAGAGATTGTGCAGAAGCTGGAGGATCAGGCACACATAAAGGAAGGGCCACTGCAATGGATAAGGGAATACCTGACAGGGGGAGGCAGCAAACGAGTTCATGGTACAGTGAAGAGGTATCACAGTGGGCGCCTGTTACGAGCGGGGGAGGTTTCCCACAGGGGTCAGTTCTAGGTCCAGTGCTATTTTTGATATATGTGAACGACATTGATGGAAGGATTAGACTTGATAGTGTCCCTGTTCGCAGATGACGTGAAGTTGATGAGAAGAAAATAAAATCGGACGAGGATGGAGGCAGGACTGCAAAGAGACCTGGGAGAGGCTGGAATGTGGTCAGTAACTGGGCTCCTTCGAATTCAATCCAGCCAAATGCACTAAGTCATGAAGATTGGGAGGGCAAGAAAGAAGACCGCAGACAGAATATAGGACTAGGTGGACAATGACTACAGACCTCACTCAGGGAGAAAGACCTTGGCGCCGGTGACCAATAACACCGAGTACAATCACCCGGAGGCACACAATTCAACAAATAACCGCTGCAGCATCCGGGCCCTGGCTAAACATGAGAATAGCGTTCCGAATACCTCAATAAGGAATATGTTCAAGACACTGTACACTGTGTATGTTAGGCCCATAAGGATGAGTATGCAGCACCAGTCTGGAACCCACACCTGGTCAAGCACGTCAAGAAGTTACGAGAAAGTACAAAGGTTTTGCAACAAGGCTAGTCCAGAGGTCATGGGAATGTCGTAAGAGGAAAGGTTAAAGGGATAAATCGGACTGACGGACCTGGAGGACAGAAGGGTCAGGGGGAGAGACAAGATAACGGACATACAGCATACTGCGGGGATTAGACAAGGTGGACAGAGATAGGATGTTCGAGAGGGGACAAGGGACAACGGGGTCACAACAGGAAGCTGAAGGACTTCAGACGAGTATAGAGGACGTTAGGAAGTATTTCTTCAGCCATAGAGTTGTGTCAGCAAGTGGAATAGGGCCTAGCAAGTGAAGTAGTGGAGATAAGAAGAGACGTATGACACAGCCTCAGGAAGCAGAGAGAGAGAGGATCCAGTGAGCGATCGTGAAGAGGCGGGGACAGGAGCTGAGGTCGCAGACCCCTGCAACCACAATTAGGTGAGTAGACAATTAGGTTGAGTACACACACACACACACACACACCACACCCATCACCCACACACACACACACATACATACATACATCACACACACACACACACACACCACACACACACGCACACACACACACAACACACACACACACACACACACACACACACACACACACACATACATACATCACATCACACACACCAACACTCACACACACACACACACACCACACATACATACATCACACACACACACACCACACCACACGCACACGCACACACACACACACCGCACACACACACACACACACACACACACAACACACACCACACATACATAACATACATCACACACACTCAGCTCACCACACACACACACGCACACGCACACACCACCACACATACATACATCCACACTCACACACACACACACAACACACACACACACACACACACATCACACACACACACCACACACGCACACACACACACACACACACACACACACACACACACACACACACCACACACAACACACACAACAAAACAAACTAACAAATACCTCCCTCCACAGTCACTTTGGCATAAGTTCCTTCCTTCTGTGGAAAAAGAAAACATGGAACCAAAAAACTTGACGGAGATTGAAGAAGAACCAGAGGAATGGCAATCCCAAAAGCAATCAAACGTACCATACCCAAAACCCACTCACATGTTACCCTCTGCCCCATCTCTTCAGCACAAACCCACCCCCACAGCAACTCCACAGTAACCCTCACACCGCCTTCTGCTCAAACCCCAAACCCACAGATTCACAAAGTAACCACTCAATGTCCCTCTCCTCCCATTCCCCTCACCACAAACCCCACCCCTCACAGTTACCCACAGCATCCCCACACACTGTACCCTCTAACTCATCCCCTCACCACAACCGTCGTCTCACATTGTAACTCCAAATAGGCCTTTCCCCCTTCCCCCACCCCCTTTACCACCACCCCCACCCCCACTGAAACCCCCATAGGCCTGTCTGCCCCCACACCCCAACCAACAGAACCCATACCCACACCAACCCCCTATAGGCCCTGCCGGGGCACCTGCTCCCCATAACCCACATCTCTCCCCAGACCCCACAGTTATTGAATAGAGTTGAAGGGTTTGGTAACACGAAACGGTATGGTATAACGAATAAAGGTGAGGAGTGGCATATGAAAGAATTAAGAGATGTCCCAGAATTCGTAGCGGTTACAGAAACAAAACTCACTGGGGATAATAACAGATGCAAATCTTCCACCCGGATATCAGATCCTGAGTGAGGAAGGATTGAAGGAGCAGGGGGGGAGGGAGGGGTTGCACTACTAATAAAAAAAACCAGTGGGGTTATCAAGAGATGGAAGGTATGGACGGATGGAGAAATGGATTTACAAAAATGGTAATTTCAGTCAGGGGAACACAAGGTATCATTGCAGTGATGTTTTAACCCACACAGAAACTGCAGGAGGCCAAAGAGGAATATGATGTAACAGAAAAATGGTGGACATCTGTGAGGGGCAAGAAGGGCTCATCGAGTGAGAAAGTTACGGTCAGGGGCAATTCAATACAGGGAGATTGATTGGGAAAACCGGGAGTCACATGGGGGTCCCAAAACATGGAGAGCCAAGTGATGGATGGGTGTGGCAAAATCTCATGCACAACATGTTAGGGTTATACCAAGAGAGAGGGGGGGAAAAACCAGCAAGACTGGACCTTCTGTTCACCCTGAGTAGCTCAGACTTTGAGCCATAAAATATAAAAGGGCCCCCTTTTGAGTAGTGACCACGTGTTATGAGCTTTGAAACATGTGGAGCTAAAAGTGGGGAGGGTAACAGAAGTAAAAAGGGAAAACAAACTTAAAAAAAGGGGGACTCAAGGAATGGGATCTTCCTGAGGGGGTTCAGTGGGAACAGGATTTGGGTAGGAAAATCAGTAAATGAAATGATGGACTTTTAAAAAACAAAATGCAAGGAGGCAGAAAAGGTTTGTTCCCAAGGGTAACAGAAATAAGGGGAAGGAAGAACAGCCCGGGTTTACCAAGGTGCGGGAGGCAAAACGAAGGCTCTAGAGAAGGGAAAAAAAGTACGCAGGCAAAGGATAGACCAAAAACGGAAATGCACAGATAGAAGGGAGGCGCAGCGGCGTATGAAAATGACATAGCATCAAAAGTAAAGTCTGCCCCCGAAATACACTACAGACACATCAGGAGGAAAGAAACGTAAAAGCCAGGTAATCAGGTGGGGAAAGAAGGTGGAGAGCTCACAAGAAACCTAGGGGTAGTGAGGAGCTAAACATGAGATTTCGGGAAGTATTTACAGTAAGGCTGAAGGGACAAGGGAAAAGCAAAACAGTGGGGTAAGCAACAAGGGAATACTAACAAGTTTTTTTTGGGTTACAAAACAACGGAGGAGTGAGAAGTCCTAAGTGACCCTTAAAACCTCAAAGGCGGTGGGACTGGACAACATCTCCCATGGGCCCTTAGAGTGGGAGCAGGGGGGCATACGTTGCCACTAACCAAAATCTTCAACACTTCCCTTGAAAAGGGGAATACCTGAAGTATGGAAAGGGGAAATGTATCCCCATCTTTAAGGGAAGGGAGACAGAAATGGCACTAAATTTTAGACCAAGGGCATGATGATAATGCAAAAATCTTGGAAAAGATTATCAGGGAGGAGAGTGGTGGGGAAGGCCAAAAAACCGTTCACAAACCTTACAAAGTTTTGTGTAAGGTAACTGAAGTAAGAAATGGGAAAGGGGGGGGTGGGTTGATTGCATTTTCTTGGGCTGCAAGAAGGCCTTCGAGACAGTTCCTCAAAAAGATTGTACAGAAACAGGGGAACAGGCACGTATAACAGGAAGGGCACTTTCAATTTATCAGAGTTACTAACGGGGGGGCAACACGAGTCATGGTCCCTGATGAGGTATACAGGGGGGCCCAGTGAGGCGTGGCTCACAAGGGCGTCCCCGGGACCCGTGCTATTTTATTAATGGAACGCAGACGGAAGGGATAGATCAGAAAGGTCCCGTTTGCAGAGACGGAAAAATTTAAAAGGAGAATTAAATCAGACCCCCGGGCCCCACAGGTCACAAAGGAATTGGACAGGCTGGGTGTGTGGTCCAGAAACTGGCTCCTAGAATTTAACCCCCCGAATGCAAGTCATGAGATCGGGGAGTGCAAAGAAACCCCAAAACAGGTTGGTAGGAGGCCAAAGGCTGCAAACCTACTCAAGGAGAAAGACCTAGGGTGGTATTACCCTTAATCGCCAGAAGCCCATTAACCAGATTTAATGCTGCCGCTATGGGGGCTTGCAAACCTAGAAAGCGTTCCGGTACCTCAGTAAGGAATCGTTCAAGACTTTATCCCTGTGCCCTCGGCCCATCGGGAGTACGCGGCACCTTTTGGAACCCCCCCCTGGTCAAACACGTCAAAAAATTAGAGAAAGTGCAAAGGCTTGCAACAAGGCTATTTCCCCGAGCTAAGGGGAATGCCTTTGAAGAAAGGTTAATGGAAAATGGTTCTGAAAACACTGGAGGACAGGGGGTCAGAGGAGAATGATAACGACATACAAAATTTGCGGGGAAATTTGACAAGGGGGACAGAGACAGGATGTTCCAGAGAGGGCACAGAAAAAAGGGGGTCACAATTGGAAGTTGAAGACTCAGTGAGTCAAAGGGATGTTGGAAAGTTTTCTTCGTCATGGGAGTATTAGGAAGTGGAATAGTTGGAAGCGATTATGGGGGGGCGGGAACTATAATAGTTTTAAGACGAGGTTGATAAAGCTCAGGAGCAGGGGGGGAGAGGGGACCGTAGCGGTCGGTGAAGAGGCGGGGCCCGGGGCTGATCTGGGCCCTTTCAACCACAATTAGGGGAGTAAATTAAATGAGTCAAACCCCACACACCCCACACACACCAAAAAAACCACACACACTACCCCACACAACAAAAAACCCACTTTTCACAATAAACAAAAAGAAAACAAAAAAACAAAACCAAAAACACAAAACCAACACAAACAAAACAACCCCAAAAAACACAAACCAAACAAAAAAAAAAACAACACCAAAAAACAACCAAAAACAAAACCAAAAACACCAAAAAACACCACACACACCCACACACACACACAACAAACTGGCAGGGGGAAACCAGTTTAATAGATATGGAATATGTAGCAAAAATGCAAGGAGGGGTGAGGAGAGGGTTTTTACCCCCAAGGGGAACAGGAATAATGAAAAAGCCAGGATGAGCCCTGGTTTCCCCAAAGGTGCAGGGGGGGGCAAAAAAAAAAGTGTGTAGGGAAGGAAAAAATATAGAAGGGCAAAAAGGGCCCAGGAGAAAATGGAGAGCAGTCGTTAAAAGCCAGAAACGAATATGCACAAAATAAGTCCCCAAAAGGGGACAATATAAAAAAAGGGGACATCCCAGCGAAAGCCAAATCTGCCCCCGGAAACTGTTGTACCCCAAATTCAGGGGGGAAAAAAACGGGCCCAAGGCCCAGGTAAGGGGGCAAAGGGAAAGGAAAGGAAAAGAGAAAAACGGGGAAAGGGGACCGTGAAGTATGGGAGGAACTCAACAAGAGATTAAAAGGGAAATTTTGTTACAGAGGAGACAAAAGGGGGCTCCGGGAAAGACGGAGAGGTGGGGCACCCCACCATGTGCGGGGACAAAAGTGCACAAAAACCGGGGGAAGAAAGTGAAGAGGTTCTAGTGAGTAGATACCCCCAAAGGGGTAATGGGGCCAGATAACATCTCCCGTGGGTTTTTGAGAGAGGGAAGGAAACGCAATGTGTCCCCCTAAAAAATATTCAAAAACATCAAATCGAAAACAGGGAGATTGCCTGAGGCAGGAAACCAGCAAATTTTAGTCCCAATTTTTAAAAAAAAGGGGGACGGGACAAAAAGCATTAAACTACGCCCAGTGTATGACAAGTATAGTATGAAAAAATCATGGAAAGATTTTCGGGGAAAAAGAGGGGTTTGGAACACCTAGAAAGGAACAAATTCATAAAACAGCACCCAAAAACAGGGTTTTTCAGGGGGGGGAAATCCTGTTTTCAAAAAACCTACTGGAGTTCTATGACATGGTGACCCCATTTAAGGGAAAAAGGAGAGAGGGGGGGGTGGTTGCTTTTTTTTTGGCTGCAAGAAAGGCTTTTTTGACCCCATTTTCCCCACAAGAGTTTGGGTTTTGAAAAAACTGGGGGGCCCAAGCGGGGAAAAATGGGAAGGCACTACAATGGATCGGGGGAATATTTTGGTCAGGGGGGGACAGCAGCAAAGCAGGGTTTTACGTGGGGGGTGTCAAAAGTGGGCACCTGTGACCGGGTGGGGTCCCACGGGGGTTAAAGTCCTGGCCCAAAAGCTGTTTCTGGTATTTTTAAACGCCCAATGAGGGAAAAGGAATAGACTCTGGGGGTGTCCCTGTTTGCGATGACGTGAAGTTGAGGGAGAAGAATTCACTCGATCAAAGGGGACCGGCCCGGGAACTACAAAGGGACGGGGACAGGCTGCAAAACCTGGTCCAACAATTGGCTCCGGGAGTTAAAATCCCCCCCAATTTGAAAAAGTCATGAAGTTGGGGGAAAAGGGCCCCAAAAAAGACCGCAGACGGGTACAGTCTAGGGGGTTCCAGAGGCTACAAACCTCACTCAAAAAAAAAGATCTTGGGGGTGAGTATAACCCCAGGCACATTTTCTAAAGCGACATAAAACCAAATAATGCGCAGTATATGGGCCCCTAGCAAACTCAGAACAGCATTCCGAACCCTTAATAAGGAATCATTCAGGCCCCTGACCCCGGTACGTTAGGCCCATTTGGAGTATGCGGCACTATTTTGGGAAACCCCACACCAAACCCAAGAAACGTAAAGAAAATAGAGAAAGTAAAAAAGGGTTTTGCAAAAAGGGATAGCCCCAGAGCTAAGGGTATGCCCCAAAAGGGAGGGGTTTTAAGGGAAATAACCGGCGACACTGGGGGCCCAGGGGGGAGATAGGGGGAACAGGGATAATACATAAAAAAATACTAAAGAGGAATTGACAAGGGGGGACAAAGACAGGATTTTTCCAAAAGACTGGACACAGTAACAAGGGGACACAGTTGGAAGCTGAAGACACGATGAATCACAGGGATTTTGGGGAAGTTTTTTTTCCTTCACCCACGGGATTGTCAGTAAGTGGAATATTTTGGGAAGCGATGTAGTGGACGGCGGCCCACACATAGTTTTAAAGGGCAGAGGTATGATAAAGCCCCCACGGTCAGGGGAGGGGACCTGTGGGCGATCAGTGAAGAGGGGGGGGCCAGGAGCTCGGACTCGCCCCCCGCAACCTAACTGGTTTGGAGTACAACGGGGTTGATTACACACAGTACTTACACAAAAAACACACACACACACACCCCAACACACCAACACACACACACACCCCAACCACACAAAAACACACAACACACACACACCCACACCCCACTTATACCCCTCTGTTTGTTTCTTACCTTTAAACAGTGCCCTGGAGGGAACCTTGCTGAAAACCAGCCCCAATACCATTGGTTGCCTCCAAGGAGGGGGCGACCCTCGGTTTCCCTTTTGGGATTGTGTGAGGAGTAAGGAGCCTTTTAATTAGCTGCTGCTTTCCCCCTCTTTCCCATCAGGTCTTGTACGTTCCGGGAGCAGAAACCTGCACCCAGCACCAGCAGTGGAAAAGTGCTAAGGAATCTAACTCGCAGCGGGCTCAGAGCCGCTTCACCTTGAAAACATAAAAGCTGGTTTCAGCCTCTATTATACATCGCGTTCTCGTTTTAAACCCTCAGTAGTTCCGCTTCAAATTTCGCAGTTTGGCTCTAAGGGTGACTCCAGCTTCTAGCCTGGAGTGGTTTCAGCCTTTCGCTAAAAAGTGGGTCTAGATCGAGCCCCAAAAATTGGGGAAAAAAACCCTAGCCAAGAGGGTGACTTTGGCTTGTATTTTCACAACAAGCTGCAATGAGTTTTTTTTTTTCACACAGGGAGGTTTTAAATTTCCAAAAACACGGGCAGATTAAAAAAAAAAAACGCTGGCCCGCTCACTCCTGTCTGGGCCCCCCTTAGAGAAAATCGGTTTTTCATATCCAAGCCCCTTTTTTACCAAAATAGTAGTAGTAGTAGTAATAATAATAAAAAATAATAATAAAAATTTAAAAATAATTTAAAAATAATTTTAAAAAATAATAAATTATTATTATTATTAAATTTTTATTATTTTTATTATTATTATTATTATTATTTTAAAAACAAAAATTTAAAAATAATAATAATAATAATAATAAAAGTACTACTATTTCTATACTACTACTATTCTACTACTTTCTAATACTACTATACTACTATTACTACTACTACTACTACTATACTACTATTAAATACTACTTTCTACTAAAATTTTTACTACTTAAAATACTTTCTACTACTATATTTCTAATTAAAACTACTTTACTACTAATACTTTCTACTTTCTACTTTCTATTACTACTACTTTCTATACTACTACTAATACTATACTACACTAATACACTATACTAAATCTACTATTACTTTCATACTACTAAATACTTTACAATTAAATACTACTTTCTACTATATACTACTATTTAATACTTTTACTACTACTACTACTACTACTTTTATTATATACTACTACTTTCTAGTACTTCTACTACTTTCTACTACTACTAATTTTCTACTACTACTTTTACTATTATACTACATTACTATCTACTACTACTATTACTAATTTTCTACTTTCTTTCTACTATACTTTTTTTAAATAATTTCTACTACTACTATATTACTAACTACTATTTCTATACTACTATACTACTATAATTTCTTTCTACATATACTTTCTACTACTATTAAATATACTTTCTACTACTAAATACTATATACTATACTACTTCTATAATAATAATAATAATAATAATAATAATAAAAAATAATAAAAATAAGTTTCCCAAAAATTTTACTCACCATGGGCCTTCCTCCCCTATATTTTGGGGGGGAGGAAAACCTTCAGTTTTTGGGATTTTATAAGAGCAAACGCCGTCTCTTGTGACACTCTTTGGGCCCCAGGTTTGTTACCCAGCGTTGGGGGCACTGTGGTATTTAAGGTTGGTTTGTGGTTTGCACTTTGGCAGTTTAAGGGTTTTATTAGTGGGGGCACTGTGGTAGTAAAGGTTGGTTGTTTGGTGGCACTATGGTATGAAAAAAGGGTTTATTAGTGGTGGCACTGTGGTAGTTTAAAAGGGTTGGGTTTGTGGTGGGGACTATGGTTTGTGAAGGTTTTTTCCCGTGGTGGCCCCCTGTGGTAAATGAAAGGGTTTGGTTTAGTGGGCCCCACTGTGGTAGTGAAGGTTTTGGGTTTGTGGTGGCATATTTGGGAGTGAAGGGTTTATTAAATGGTGGACTGTGGTAAAAAAAGGTTGGTTAGTGGTTGGGGATATGGTTTTGTGAGGTTGATTAGTGGTGGCACTGTGGTTTGTAAAAGGGTTTGGTTTTTTGGTGGCCCCTAGGGGGTTTAAATTTTTTTCAGTGGTGGGGACTGTGGTATGAAAGTTGGTTTTGTGGTGGCCCCTATGGTGTTTAAGGTTTTGGGTTTGTGGTGGGCACTGTGGGAGTTTAAAGTTTTTTTTGTGGTGGGGACTATGGGGAGTGAAGGTTGGTTGTGGTGGACTGTGGTGGTGAAAGTTTTTTAGGGATGTCAATGTGGTAGTCAGGGTTGGTTAGTGGTGGCACTGTGGTTTGTTTAAGGTTTTGGGTTAAATGATGTCACTGTGGTAGTCAGGGTTGGTTAGTGGGGGCACTGTGGTGGTGAAAAAGGGTTGGGTAGTGGTGGCACCCGGGATAGTGAAGGGTTGGGTTTTTTTGGGGGGCACTGTTGGGTAAAATTATTTATAACACATTTGGCCGGGTTTCCCCCCCAAGGCAGCGTGGGGCCACCAAAAGGGAGGGTGGCCCCCCCCAAGGCAGGGTGGCCCCCCAAGGCAGGGTTTGGCCCCCCAAGGCAGGGTGGGCCCCCCAAAAGGGAGGGTGGGCCGAAAAAAAAAAAAAACCCTTTTTTCTCATTACTCCTCCCCCTTTCTTGGGCCCGAGTAGGGTTTTAAATACAGTTTTAAAACTGCAAAAAATTAACTTTTCCCGCTTTTAGAGTGCAGACACTGTATTTCCCATCTCCAGGACTCAAGTTTCCCGGGTTGTAGGTTTCCCTTTATCCCTTCATAAATTTTTACCTTTGGTCACACTCCCAATAGCACGTTTAAATCCCTTTAAAAAAACCCTTTGTTTCCCCTCGTTCCCCATCTAACAAGCTCATTGCATGCCTGGGGGGGGGTTTGAGCCCTCGCCCCACAAAACCTCCTTTTCCCCCCCCACCAACCCTTTTCCCAGGCCGACCCATACCTGCATTCCCCCCATTACAGTTTTTTTACATCTCGAAATTATTTATTTCGTTTCCCCTTCCCCCTCGTAAACCCCCCCTCAGCCCCCTTTTGATAATTTGTTTTGGTAATTTCCCGCACCACCTTTTAATCTCAAAAATTCAAACCCCCTTTTCAAATTTTAATAACCCCCCACATTGCCCTCTGACATGACATTTCCACTTTCCTCCCGCCCTTTTCCTTGTTGCAACATTCACAAAAAATGCTTCACACCCAAAAAGAGGGGTTGGTTTTGACTTTACTCTCATACATTACCCTCTTTGCTTCCACGGGCAAAAGCTCTTTGTGTCTACCGACTTCTCGGGGCATCACTAACCTTTTTCCCCGGGTTTTGGGCAATTCTATAAAAACACCCCCATCTTTCTAGGACTCATCTGCTGAAAGGGCCCCTCCCAAAAAAACTTGGAAAAAATTCACTCCCCCATCCCTCTCCCCCCTTTCTTAAATTTAGTCTTTTTGTTACCTATTTTTTTGTTATTTCCCCATCTCCTTTTCTCTTTCCCATTTTTCACTTTTAATTTCCTTCTTTTAATTTCCCTACCAAAAATCATCCCCCAACCCCTGCAATTCTCTTTAGAATTCCCAAAAAAAAAAAGTGTCTAGCAAAAAGCAAATGTAAAAAGTCCCACTTTGTAAATTTGATTCTTTTTCTTTTAACCTCTTGCCCAAAACCCCAGAATTTTACTTCCCTTAAAACTCCGCTATAAATTGTTGAATAACCAGGTGACATCACAAATCCCTTTTTCCCAAAGGGCCCAAATTTTTAAAGGGAAAAAATTTGCTCTCCGTACATACTCTAAACCCGAGCCTCACTATCCTCGTAAAAAACTCTTCACTGATTTCCCGAACCCACCTTTCCCATTCCATCCCCTTTTCAAAAATGCCCCATTGCCTTCCCCCCAATCCCCTTTTCATACTATTTTTTCCAAATCCAAGAAGGGGTTTGGAAAAGGAGTCAGGGGTGTTTGTGTCAGTGGTTGGGGGCTTTAGCAAGGAGGTAAATTTTGTGTGGTGGGGCGGGGTTAAACTAACCCGGGCATTCCGACGTCCCCGTTATCAGTGCCGGGCATTTTTTTTACGTGGTGTCCCCCCAGTGGGAAATGCGTGTGTTTCCCCAAAAAAAAAAAAAGCCCCTATATCACCCCCTCGCAAGCAGGGGGTAGAAAACGGGGGGGGGGGGGGGGGGGTTTAAAGAGGATGATTAAGTACTCGAGAACACATGCTGGGGGAGTTCAAGGTTGATTCGAGTGCGAGCTAAATGGAAATTTGGGACGTTGTTGCTCCTGAAATAATTTTTACTTAAGCTTCCACTTAAGCTGCACCCCTAATTATTTACGTCCTAATATTTATTTTCCCTTTAAAAGAAAATTTTGACTTAAAGTAAAAAATGAAGTATTATTTTTGTTTTGGGGGAATTTTTTTGTCATGAACCCTTTTTTTTTTTCAAAATTTAAAAGTATTTATTTTTGCATTTTTTAAATTTAATTTTCTTGAATTATTTTACAGTTACATTATTTTTTTTTAAATTTGGGGGTTTTCTCCCTTTTTTATTCCTCTAGTACAGCAACCAAAGCTTTTATGGACCATGGTTTGTGGTGGCACTTGGTAGTGAAAAGGGTTTGGGTTTGTGGGGGCACTGTGGTAGTGAAGGTTGGTTAAAGGTGGCACTGTGGTAGGGGAAGGTTGGTTTGTGGGGGGCACTGTGGTTTGTGAAGGTTGGTTAGTGTGGCACTGTGGTAGTGAAGGTTGGTTTTGGGGGCACTGTGGGGGTAGGGAAAGGGTTTGGGGGAGTGGTTGGGGACCCGTGGGAGTGAAGGTTGGGGTTTTTTTATGGGGGACTGTGGTAGTGAAGGATGGTTAGTGATGGCATGTGGTTTGTGAAAGGGTTTGGGTTTGGATGGCACTGGGTAGGTGAAGGTTGGTTAGTGATGGCCCCTGTGTTGGGGAAGGTTGGTTAGGGGATGGGACTGTGGTAGTGAAGGGTTTTGGGTTTGTGATGGCACTGTGGTAGTGAAGGATGGTTAGTGATGGCACTGTGGTAGTGAAGGTTGGTTAGTGATGGCACTGTGGTAGTGAAGGTTGGTTAGTGATGGCACTGTGGTAGTGAAGGTTGGTTAGTGATGGCACTGTGGTAGTGAAGGTTGGTTACTGATGGAACTGTGGTAGTGAAGGTTGGTTAGTGATGGCACAGTGATAGTGAAGGTTGGTTAGTGGTGGCACTGTGGTAGTGAAGGTTGGTTAGTGATGGCACTGTGGTAGTGAAGGTTGGTTAGTGATGGCACTGTGGTAGTGAAGGTTGGTTAGCGATGGCACTGTGGTAGTGAAGGTTGGTTAGTGATGGCACTGTGGTAGTGAAGGTTGGTTAGTGGTGGCACTGTGGTAGTGAAGGTTGGTTAGTGGTGGCACTGTGGTAGTGAAGGTTGGTTAGTGATGGCACTGTGGTAGTGAAGGGTGGTTAGTGGTGGCACTGTGGTAGTGAAGGTTGGTTAGTGGTGGCACTGTGGTAGTGAAGGTTGGTTAGTGATGGCACTGTGGTAGTGAAGGTTGGTTAGTGGTGGCACTGTGGAAGTGAAGGTTGGTTAGTGATGGCACTGTGGTAGTGAAGGTTGGTTAGTGATGGCACTGTGGTAGTGAAGATTGATTAGTGATAGCACTGTGGTAGTGAAGGTTGGTTAGTGGTGGCACTGTGGTAGTGAAGGTTGGTTAGTGGTGGCACTGTGGTAGTGAAGGTTGGTTAGTGATGGCACTGTGGTAGTGAAGGTTGGTTAGTGATGGCACTGTGGTAGTGAAGGTTGGTTAGTGGTGGCACTGTGGTAGTGAAGGTTGGTTAGTGATGGCACTTTGGTAGTGAAGGTTGGTTAGTGGTGGCACTGTGGTAGTGAAGGTTGGTTAGTGGTGGCACTGTGGTAGTGAAGGTTGGTTAGTGGGGGCACTGTGGTAGTGAAGGTTGGTTAGTGGTGGCCCTGTGGTAGTGAAGGTTGGTTAGTGATGGCACTGTGGTAGTGAAGGTTGGTTAGTGGTGGCACTATGGTATGTGAGGTTGGTTAGCGATGGCACTGTAGGTAGTTGAAAGGTTGGTTAGTGATGGCACGGTGGTAGTGAAGGTTGGTAGTGGTGGCACTGTTGGTTGTGAAAGGTTGGTTTGTCGATGGCACTGTGGTAGTGAAGGTGGTTAGTGATGGCTCTGTGGTGTGATGAGTGGATAGTGGTTGGCACTTGTGGTAGTGAAGGGTTGGTTAGTGGTGGCACTGTGGTAGTGAAGGTTGGTTGTGATGGCAATGTGGGTAGTGAACGTTGGTTAGTGGTGGCCGTTGGAAGTGAAGGTGGTTAGTGGTGGTTTGGCACTGTGGAAGTGAAAGGTTGGTAGTGATGGCACTGTGGTAGTGAAGGTTGGTTAGTGATGGACAGTGTTAGTGAAGATTGATTAGTGATGGCACTGTGGTAGTGAAGGTTGGTTAGTGATGGCACGTGGTAGTGAAGGGTTTGGGTTTGTGGTAGCGCTGTGGTAGTGAAGGTTAATTAGTGTGGCCCCTGTGGTTTGTGAAGGTTGGTTTGTGGTGGCACTGTGGCAGTGAAGGTTGGTTGTGGTGGCACTATGGTAGTGAAGGTTGGTTAGTGATGGCACTGTGGTAGTGAAGGTTGGTTAGTGGTAGCACTGTGGTAGTGAAGGTTAATTAGTGATGGCACTGTGGTAGTGAAGGTTGGTTAGTTGTGGCCCTGTGGTAGCGAAGGTTAATTAGTGATAGCACTGAGGTAGTGAAGGTTGGTTAGTGGTGGCCCTGTGGTAGTGAAGGTTCGTTAGTGATGGCACTGTGGTAGTGAAGGTTAATTAGTGATGGCACTGTGGTAGTGAAGGTTAATTAGTTATGGCACTGTGGTAGTGAAGGTTGGTTAGTGGTGGCTCTGTTGTAGTGAAGGTTAATTAGTGATGGCACTGTGGTAGTGAAGGTTAATTAGTGATGGCACTGTGGTAATGAAGGTTGGTTAGTGGTGGCCCTGTGGTAGTGAATGTTAATTAGTGATGGCCCTGTGGTAGTGAAGGTTAATTAGTGATGGCACTGTGGTAGTGAAGGTTGGTTAGTGGTGGTACTGTGGTACTGAAGGTTGGTTAGAGGTGGTACTGTGGTAGTGAAGGTTGGTTAGTGCTGGCACTGTGGTAGTGAAGTTTGGTAAGTGATGGCACTGTGGTAGTGATGGTCGGTTAGTGGTGGCACTGTGGTAGTGAAGGATGGTTAGTGGTGGCACTGTGGTAGTGAAGGTTGGTTAGTGGTGGCACTGTGGTAATGAAGGTTGGTTTGTGGTGGCACTGTGGTAGTGAAGGTTGGTTATTGGGGGCACTGTGGTAGTGAAGGTTGGTTAGTGGTGGCTCTCTGGTAGTGAAGGTTGGTTAGTGATTACACTGCAGTAGTGAGGGTTTGGGTTTGTGAAGGTTAGTGAAGGTTGGTTATTTGGGGGCAAATGTGGGAGTGAAGGTTGGTTAGTGGTGGCACTGTGGTAGTGAAGGTTGGTTAGTGGTAGCACTGTGGTAGTGAAGGTTGGTTAGTGGTAGCACTGTGGTAGTGAAGGTTGGTTAGTGGTGGCACTGTGGTAGTGAAGGTTGGTTAGTGGTGGTACTGTGGTAGTGAAGGTTGGTTAGTGGTGGCACTGTGGTAGTGAAGGTTGGTAAGTGGTGGCACTGTGGTAGTGAAGGTTGGTTAGTGGCGGCACTCTGGTAGTGAAGGTTGGTTAGTGATTACACTGCAGTAGTGAGGGTTGGTTAGTGAAGGTTAGTGAAGGTTGGTTAGTGGTGGCACTGTGGGAGTGAAGGGTGGTTAGTGGTGGCACTGTGGTAGTGAAGGTTTGTTAGTGGTGGCACTCTGGTAGTGAAGGTTGGTTAGTGGTGGCACTGTGGTAGTGAAGGTTGGTTAGTGATTACTGCAGTAGTGAGGGTTGGTTAGTGGTGGCACTGTGGTAGTGAAGGTTGGTTAGTGGTGGTACTGTGGCAGTGAAGGTTGGTTAGTGGTGGCACTGTGGTAGTGAAGGCTGGTAAGTGATGGCTCTGTGGTAGTGATGGTCGGTTAGTGGTGGCACTGTGGTAGTGTAGGTTGGTTAGTGATGGCACTGTGGTAGTGAAGGTTGGTTAGTGGTGGCACTGTGGTAGTGAAGGTTGGTTAGTGATGGCACTCTGGTAGTGAAGGTTGGGTAGTGGTGGCACTGTGGTAGTGAAGGGGGTTTTGTGGTGGCACTCTGGTAATGAAGGTTTGGGTTTGTGATTACACTGCAGTAGTGAGGGTTGGTTAGTGAAGGTTAGTGAAGGTTGGTTAGTGGGGGCACTGTGGGAGTGAAAGTTGGTAAATAGTGGCACTGTGGTAGTGAAAAGGTTTGGGTTTGTGAAGGTTGGTTAGTGGTGGCACGTGGGAGTGAAAGTTGGTTAGTAGTGGGACTGTGGTAGTGAAGGTTGGTTAGTGGTTACACTTTCGGTAGTGAGGGTTGGTTAGTGGGGGCACTGGGGGTAGTGAAGTTGGTTAGTGGGGGCACTGTGGAAGTGAAAGCTGATTAGTGGTGGCACTGTGGGAGTGAAGGCTGGTTAGTATGGCACTTTGGAGTAAAGGATGGTTTTGGGGGTGGCACTGTGGTAGTGGTAGTAAGTTACTGATGACGCTGTGATATGGTGGTAAGTTTAGTGATGGCACATAGATATAGGGGGTAGGTTAGTGGTGACACTGTGATACGTGTGGTGGTAGGTTAGTGATGGCAAAGTGATATTGGTGGTACGGGTTTGTGGTGACACTGTGAATGGGTGATAGGTTAGTGATGACACTGTGATTGGGTGGTAGGTTAATGATGGCAAAGTGATATTGGTGATAGGTTTAGTGGTGACAGGGGATTGGGCGATAGGGTTTGTGATGACACTGTGATATGGGGAGGTTAGTTTGGGGACGCTGTGATATGGGTGGTAGGATAGTAGTGACACTGTGATATGGTGGTAGGTTAGTGGTGACACTGGGGATAGGGTGGTAGGTTTTGTGGTGACACTGTGATATGGGAGGTAGGTTAGTGGTGACACTGTGATATGGGTGGTATGTTAGTGGTGACACTGTGAAAACGGGTGGTAGGTTAATGGTGACACTGTGATATGGGTTGGGGGAGGTTAGGTGACACTGTGATTGGGAGGTAGGTTTGTGGGACACTGTG
>NW_026482735.1:0-16390 GCF_026875155.1 Cherax quadricarinatus
GGAAATTCCCCCTTAAAAAACAAAAAATTTCCCACCTTTACCCCAAAAATATCTCTCCCCCCAAAAAAAGGGGGATTCCCACTTCCCCCGGCTTTTTCCCCAACCCTTTCCCCAAAAGGCAGGTTTTCCCCCCCCTAAAAAAACCCCCGGGCATTTCCCCCAAAACCCCCAAAAAGGAAGCCCCCCTTAAACCAAAGGGGTTTCCCCCCCTTCCCAAAAAAATTTTTCCCAACCTCAAAAAAGAAGAAATTTAATTCAAACGGGGGTTTTATTCCCCCTTTTAGGGAGGTTTTTTATAACCCAAAAAAAACCCCCCTTCAAAACGGAAGGTATTCTCCCAATCTAACCCCCTTTTTTTTTTAAAATTTAAAAAGGGGGAATTACCCCACACCCAAAAGGGGTTCTCCCCCTTCCAAAATATTTTTCTATAAACCCCATAGGTTCCCCCAAACCCCCAAGAAAAGGGTTTTAACTTAAACCCCGGCGGTAAAACCCCCCCCCCAAAAAGGATTTAACCCCCCAAAACCCCCAGGAGGTTTTTCCCACCTTTTCCAAAAAAAATTTCCCCAAATCTCAAAAACGGGAAAAAACCCCATTACACCAAAACTTTTTCCCCCCCCCCCAAACCCAAAGGGGTAACCCCCAAATCTCCCCAAACTATTTTCCCCCCAAAACCCCCAAAAAGGGTTAACCCCCCCAAAAAAAAAGGGGGTTTTTTTCCCCTTAACCCAAGCAGAATTAATTAAAAAGGGGGGTTTCCCCCCCTTAACCAAAAGGGGGGTTTCCCCCCCCCAAAAATCCCCAAAGGGGTTCCCTTTTTTCCCCCCCCCAGGATTTTTTTCTCCCCCGGCCATAATTTCCCCCCTCACCAACAGGGAGGTATTCCCCCTTCCCCCGGCGGTTTCTTACTTTCCGGGGTTTTCCCCCCTTACCCACATCTTTTTCCCCCCTCCCCCGGGGTTTTAAAAAACCTAAACCCCGGGTTATTCCCCCTTTTTTCCCCAAAAGGGGGTTTTCCCCCCCTTTTAACCCACGGTTCCCCCCCCCCCACCCAAAAGGCAGGTTTTCCCCTATTCCCCAAAAGGGAAAATTCCCTTACCCCCAAAAAGGAGGATATCCCACTCACCACCCTTCTCCCATCACACCCAGGCAAACCCCCCAACCCACCCCAGCCAATACTTCCCCCCACACCCAGGGGGTTTTTACTCCCCCAAATTTTACCCCAGAGGGTTTTTTACCTCCCCCCCCCGCGGGAATTTTAAATTTTTTCCCCGGGAAAACCCCCAATTAAAAAGGGGGTTTTTTCCCTTTATCCAAAAGGGGTTATCCCACATCCAAAAAAAAATTTCCCCTTAACAAAGGAGGTATCTTCCCCCCCCCTACCCAAAAAAATCCAATTAACCCCGGGGGTTTTTTCCCACCAAAAACAGGGAAATTTAAAATTTACCCAAAAAAACCGATATACCTTAACGGGGGTTCTTTTTCCTTTTTAAAAGGGGGGTTTCCCCCCACTCTCCAAAAAAAAGGGGAACCCCCTTACCCAAAGGGGCCCCCCCCAACAAAAAATTTACTCAACAAAACAGGAAATTTTTTCCCCAATCACCCCAAAAAATATTCCCAATTTCCCCACAAAGGAATTTTCCCTTACAAAAAATTTTTTCTACTTAAAAACGGTTACTCCCCCCCCAAAACGACGGTTTTTCTCCAACGGAATAATTAATTCACCAAGGGGGTAATTAAACCCCAAAAAAGTTATTAAAATTTCCCCAAAACGCCGGTATTTAAAAAAAAAACAAAGGAAACCTCCCCCCTCCCCCCAAGGGAAAACCCCAAATAAAACGGAGTAAATTCTACCCCAAAAAGGGTATCTCTACCTTTAAACCCACAGAATTATCCCCCCCCAATTACCCCAACGGGCCCAGGAATTAATTAAAAACGGGACGGGAAATTTCTCCCAATTTCCTCCCCCTTATATTTATCCCCCTTTAACAACACCGGTTTTCCCCCAAATACCCCCGGGCCTTTATCCCCCAATTACAACCAAACGGAGGTATCCCCCAACCCCTCTAAACCAAAACAGGATTTTTTCCCCCACATAAAACACATTATTATTAAGTTTTCCCCCAACGGGAAACCCTAAATTCCCCGGCGGGTATACTCCCACCCTTCCCCAACAATTTCCCCCCAACTCATTAAAAAGGTTTTCCCCAAATTTTCCACCCAGGGGGGTTAAAACCGAAATTTAACCCCAACAAAATTTAAATTCCCCCTTAAAACCAACGGCCGGAAAACACCAGAAAAGGGGAACTCTCCAAAACCCCCTTAACACAGGCGGGTTATTTTACCCCGGGTTACTCCCACCCCCAAAACCCCAACAGGAAAAGGTAACTCCCCCACACTCTACCCAAACCAGGCGGGTATACTCTCCCACACTCTCCCCAACGGGCAGGTATACTTCCACATCTACCCCAAAACAGGCGGGTAAAACTCTCCACCTCTAAAAACCAACAGGCGGGGTTATACTCTCCACACTCTACCCCCAACGGGGCAGGTTTTACTTCCACACCCCTACACCAACAGGCAGGAAAAATACTCTCCACACTCTACCCCAACAGGAAAGGTAACTTCCACACTCTACCCCAACAGGCAGGATACTCCCACACAAAAACCACCAACAGGCAGGAAATACTCCCCCCCACACTCTACCCCAAAACGGGGCCAGGTATACTCCCACACCCCTCCCACCAAACAGGCAAAAAAACTCTCCACACCTTACCAACGGGCAGGTATACTCCCCACACTTACCCCAAACAGGAAAGGTATATTTCTCAACACTCAAACACCCAGGCAGGTATACCCCCCCACACTCTACCCAACAGGAGGTATACTCCCCACACTCAACACCAACAGGAGGTATACTCCCCACACTCTAAAACCAAGGGGGCGGGTATACTCCCCACTCTCCCCCCAACGGGCGGGTTTACTCCCCACACCCTACCCCCAAACAGGAGGTATACTCCCCCACTCTAAAACCAAACGGGGCAGGTAAAATCCCCCCCACATTTTCCCACCAACCAGGTTTCTCCCACACTCTACCCCAACAGGCGGGTTATCCCCCCCAACACCTACACCAACGGGCCCGGTTTAACTCCCCACACCACACCAAAAAGGCGGGTTTTACTCTCCACACTCTACCCCAAAACAGGCGGGGAATACTCCCCCCCCTCCTAAAACCAACGGGCGGGGTTTAAACTCCACACCCCCTACACCAACAGGCGGAAAAAAACTCTCCACACTCTAAACCAACAGGCAGGTATACCCCCCCAAAATCTACCCCAAACCCGGGGAAAGGTTTTCTCTCCCACTCAAACCCCAACAGGAAAGGAAATTTTTCCCCACACTCTACCCCAACGGGCAGGTATATCCCCACACTCTAAAAACCCAAAAGGCAGGTATACCCCCACACTCTACACCAAACAGGCGGTATACCCCCACACTCAACACCAAAGGCGGTATACCCCCCACCTCTACACCAACGGGAAAGTATACTCTCCCACCTACCCAACGGGAGGAACTCCCCCACACCTACAAAAGGCGGGAAAATTCCCCCCACTCTACACCAACAGGCAGGTTACCTCCACACTCTACCCAACAGGCAGGAATACCCCCCACACTTCAACCCCAACAGCAGGTATACTCCCACACTCTCCCCACACCGACCTTTTAGTTGAAAGGGATTTTGAAAACCCAGTTATGTGCAAAAATCATGACACTAAAGTGTGGTGGTTTAGGGGGCGGTAGAAGGTTTTGCTGTAAAATTTCCTATTTGTAAGTTTACATGCCATTGTGAATATACATAAATAAATTCAAAATTTATGTGTGGCCGCATCCATTGTAACAACATGTGTACACATTCTCATAGACAAATGTACTTTTTCCCCACATATTAACAATTAGCAGGACAATATATGGGAAATTTAGTATGAGTTTTTCTTCCAATATTCGAATTATAAGACAAAAAAAAATGTTGGTTTCAGAATTTGAGAACATTGTTTGTGTAACTTGTGAATATTTAAAAATTTGACACGACTGAGGGGCTAGGGAGGACTGTGTAGTGCCATGTTATTGTGTATCATTTAAACACGTGTTATTGTGTATGTGTGCCCTGTGTACATGTGTGTGATTGTCATGTGTACATGTTGTAGTTGATGATTGTCATGTGTAATGTTGTGTGTTAGATTGTCATGTGTACATGTATTTCATATTGTCAGTGAAAATGTGTGTTATGATTTCTGTGTACATGTTGTAGTTTATGATTGTCGTGACATTTGTGTGTTATGATTGCATGTGTCAGGGTTTTGTGTGATGATTGTATGTGTAATGTATGTTTATGATTGTCATGTGTACAGTTGTGTTTTGTGATTGCATGTGTAATGTTTTTATGTTGAATGCGTATAACGGTATAATGCGGGTACAGTTATTGTGTTGTTTAGTGTCAAAAGAGAATCTTAAATCTCCCCATGAAAACGCAACAAAAATTTTAAAAAAATTTCTTTTACGTGTTTCATCAAGAATTTGATGGTCGAATGTTTGTATACAAACATACATGCACGCCATTAAAATGGTGTACAGAGTTTAAACCAGTTGTTAATAAAGTTCTGGTCTACATGATGGTTTTCCTTTTATATATATTTAAATATATATTTATATATATTATATTATATATATTATATATATTAAAAAATATATATTTATATATATATATAGATAAAAATATTTTTTTTAAAAAACGTGACCAATTTTTAAACCCGGCAATACAAAACATTATTAAGCCCCAAAATTTTTTTTGGGGGGGAAAAATCTCTTTCTTGAATTGAACTTAAAAATATTTCTTTAGTTTTCAAAATTATTTAAAAAATTCCATGTTTTTTCCAAAATTTTAATGCACCCATGAATTTTCTTTATTAAAGGGTTGTTAATAATTTCTTTTTCACATGATCCCTTCCTTTTTATTTTAAAAATTAATTTTATTTATAAATATTATTTTTTATTAATAAAAAATTTAATAAAATTTATTATTGTAAACATAGGCTGAAAAGTACCGGGTGACAAAAGGGCCCAAAAGGGGGGCCCGATCACCACAACATATCAGCCCCAATGGGGTAAAATACATTTCCCCAGGAAATGTTCTTTTTTTTTTTACTCTAATTATTTGTGTTACAATTTTTTTGATTTTTATTTTCCTTTATTAATATTACATACATGTTACACATATCCACAAAACCCCCTTTTCTAAAACCCCTTACATCTTCTGTTAAAAATTACTTTAAACCCAAAACATATGGGAAAAAAATAAACTACTGGTATTAACCCCCACTCAAACACCACAAACCCAATTACACAGGTACAATAACATCATAAAAAACACCTTACCAAACCCCTTTTTCTACTGTGAAAATTACATCATACAAACCGCTAACTCAACACAATATATAATACTGTGTACCATAAATAAAAAACACAACAAACACACAATATACTACTGTGTCCCAACATCTCACTACAAACACCACTACCAACACACTATATAATATTTTGGTACAACATACATCACTACAAACACACTATACCAACACACATATATACATACTGTGTACACAATACATCACCAAACACCTACTACCAACCCCTTTTATACTACATGTTAACAAACATCACTACAAAACCTATCCCAAACACCATATATACATCAGTGTACCAATACATCCAACAAACACACTAACCAACCACTATTACATACATTGACACGTTTATAGACTATCAACACTCCCCCTCACCATTGTTTAATTAAAATTATTATTGTATAAATTGTGTTGAGAATTTAGATAATTTTTGTTTATATCATTTAAATTTTCTCAAAGAAATGAATAAGGGTTATAATTTTTGATAAATAATGTGGAAAAGTTGAAAATAGTGAAAAATTACTAATTTGGGGACTTGTGGTTAAGATAAAGAAAATATTTAGAAGAATAAAAACACTTTGTTTAAGTAGAATTAATTATTTAAAAAACTTTTCCCCTTCTCTACTTACACTTCTCTCACCTCTTTATTAATGACTTAAAAAAACATTCACCAAAAACAAAAAAAAAAACTTTCCCTGAGAAAAAAAAAAAAAATCTCGACTTGATGATTCGATTTTGCAATAAAAAATTTTGGCGGGGGCTGCCACAAACCCGGCCAGTACGATGTGGGGTTTCCACAACCCGGCCCCGTACGACGTGTGTTGCCACAACCTGGGCCCTAGACTGTGGTGCCCAACCCGGCCCGTACGACTGTGTGCTGCCACAACCTGGCCAGTACGATTGTGTTCCACAACCTGGCCAGTCGACTGTGTGTTGCCACAAAATGGCCCGTACGACTGTGTGCTGCCCAACCCGGGCCAGTACCCGACCCGTGTGTTGCCACAACCTGGCCAGTACACTGTTGTTGCCACAATGGCCAGTAGACTGTGTGTGCCACAACCTGGCCATACGACTGTGTTTTTGCCCCAACCTGGCCGACGACTGTGTGTTGCCCCAAACTGGCCAGTACGACTGTGTGTTGCCACAACCGGCCCTAGACTTGTGTTGCCCCAACCGGCCGTACACTTGTGTTGCAAAAAACCGGCCAGTAGACTGTGTGTGCCCCAACCTGGCCAGACGACTGGTGTTTCCACAACCTGGCCAACGCTGTGTGTTGCCACAACCCGGGCCCGTACGACTGTGTGTTGCCAAACCGGCCCGTTCGACGTGTGTTGCCAAACCTGGCCAGTAGACTGGTTTGCCACAAACCTGGCAGTACACGTGTGTTCCACAACCTGGCCCCGTACGCTGTGTGTTGCCACAACCTGGCCATACGCTGTGTGTTGCCAACCTGGAGTACACTTTTGTTCCACAACCGGCCAGTACGACTTGTGTTGCCCCAAAACCCGGCCAGTACGTGTGTGTTGCCACAACCTGGGCCCGTAGACTTGGGGGCACAACCTGGCCCGTACACTGTGTGTTGCCACAACCCCGGCCCGTACGACTGTGGTTTCCACAACCCGGCCAGTACGACTTTTTGGGTTTCCCCAACCCGGCCAGTCGACTTTTTTGCCAAACTGGCCAGTACGATGTGTTTGCCCCCAACCTCCATACGACTGTGGTTGCCACAACCTGGCCAGTACGACTGTGTTTGCACAAAAGGCCGTACGATGTGTGTTTCCAAAAAACCTGGCCAGTACGACTGTGGTTGCCACAACCTGGCCGTACGACTGTGTGTTGCCACAACCCGGCCCGTCACTGTGTGTTTCCACAAAAAGGCCAGACCACTGTGGTTGCCCAAAAATGGCCAGTACCCCCCTTTGTGTTGCCACAAACCCCGGCCGTACGACTGTTGCCCCCAACCTGGCCAGTACGACTGTGCGTTGCCACAACCTGGCCAGTACGACTGTGGTTGCCACAACCTGGCCAGTCGACTGTGTGTTGCCACAACCCCCAGTACGCTTTTTTGTTGCCCCACCTCCCATCGATTGTGTTGCCCCAACCTGGCCAGTAGACGTTTGCCCCAACCTGCCCCGTACGACTGTTGCCCCAACCTGGCCAGTGACTGTGTTTGCCCCAACCCGGAAGTAAGACTGTGTATTGCCACAACCTGGCCGAGACTGTGTGTTTCACAACCGGCCAGTCGACTGTGTGTTGCCACAACCCGGCCGTACGACTGTGTATTTCCACAAACCCAGCCTGTACGACTCTGTGTTCCACAACCTGGAAAGTCGACTGTGGTTGCCACAAACCTGGCCCGTACGACTGGGCCACAACCTGGCCTAGACTTGTTGCCACAACCTGGCCAGTACGACTGTGTGTTGCCCCAACTTCCAAGTGCCTGTTTGTTCCAAACCTGGCCAGTACGCTGTTGTTTCCACAACCTGGAAAGGGAGGGGCTGTGTGTTACCCCCCAATTGACCAGTACACTGTGTGTTGCCACAACCCGGAAAGTACACTGTTTTTGCCAAACCTGCCCCGTACGACTGTTGCCCCAACATGGCCAGTACGACTTTGTTGCCACAACCCGGCCAGTAGCTGGTTTGCCAAACCTGGCCAGTAGACTTTTGGGGTGTTTCACAACTGGCCAGTACGATGTGTGTTCCCAAAACCCGGCCCAAAAGATGTGTGTTGCCACAAATAGCCTGACGACTCGGTGTTCCACAAAATGGAAAAATACGACTGGTGTTGCCCCAAAATGGCAGTACGACGGTTTTTGCCACAACCCGGCCAGTAGGGTGTTTTGCCACAACCGGCCAGTACGCTGTGTGTTGCACAACGGCCGTAGGGGTTTGTTGCCACAACCCGGCAGTACGATTTTTGTTGCCACAACCTAGAAAAGTACGAATGTGTTGCCAAACCTGACCGTACACTGTGGTTGCCCAAAACCCGGCCATACGATGTGTGTTGCCACAACCTGGCCATACGATGATGTTGCAAAAACCTGGGCCCTCGATTGTGTGTTTTTGTCACAACGTGGCCAATAAATGTGGTTTTCACAACCTGGCAGACGACGTGTGTTGTCCAACCGGCCAGTACGAGGTTGCCAAACCTGGCCAGTACGACTTGTGTTGTCAAACCCGGCCCGTAGAAAGGGTGTTGCAAAAACCTGGCCAGTACGACTGTGTTGCCAAAACCTGGCTAGTACGACTGGTGTTGCCACAACCCGGAAATAGACTGTGTTGCCACAACCTGACCAACGACTGTGTGTTGCCACAAAATGGCAAACGACTGGGTGTTGCCACAACCTGGCCATTTCGATGTTGTTTCCACAACCTGGCCAGTACCGTGTGTTGTCACAACGTGGCCCAAAACAAAATGTTGTTACACAACCGGCCAATACGAAGGTGTTGTCACAACCTGGCCGGAGACTGTGTGTTGCCCCAAAACCCGGCCGTACGACGATGTTGCCCCAAAATGGCCCGTACGACTGTGTTTTGTCACAACGTGGCCAAACAAAAGGGGTTATCACAACCCCGGCCCGTACGACTGTGGTTTTTCACAAAACCCGGCCAGTACGACTGTGTGTTGCCACAACCTGGCCAGTCGCTTTGTGTTGTCACAACCCGGCCATCGCTGGGGGTTTGCCCCAAAAAAGGCGGCGACTGGGTTTGCCACAACCGGTAGTACACTGTAGTTTACAACCGGAAAGTAACCCGTGTGTTGCCACACCCGACCAGTACACTGTGTGTTGCCACAACCCCGGCCAGTACGACTGGTTGTCACAAATGGGCCGTTTACGACTTTTTTGTCACAACCGGCCAGTACGATATGTTTGCCAAAACCTGGGCCAGTACGCTGTGTGTTGTCAAACTGGCCAGAACACTGTGTGTTTCACAAATGGCCAGACACTGTTGTTGTCCTCCCTGGCCAGTACGAAGTGTGTGTCACAACCTGGCCAGGGACAACTGTGTTTACAAATAGCCAGTACTACTGTTGTTTTCAAACTAGGCCAGTACGACTGTGCGTTGCCCCCAAACCGGCCAGTCGGCTGTTGCGTTGCCCAAAAACCCGGCCGTACGACTGTTGTTGTCCAAACCGGCCATACGACTGTGTGTTGTCACAACTTGGCCAGGAATGTGGTTGTCACCCAACCCGGCCAGTCGACTGTGTTTAACCCGGCCCCTACGATGTGGTTTTTTCACAAGCTGGCCAGTAGACTGTGTGTTTCAAACCCCCGGCCATTTCGAATGTGTGTTTTCACAACTTTGGGCCCGTACACTGTGTTTGTCACAACCCGGGCCCGTACACTGGGTGTTGCACAACCCGGAAAATACAAATGTGGTTGCCCAAAAAAACCCGGGCCCGTGACTGTTGGGTTTTCAAAACTGGCCAGTACCACGTGTGTTTCCCCCCTGGCCCGTACGCTGTTTTTGTCCCCAATTGGCCATAGATGTGTGTTGTCAAAAACTGGCCAGTACGACTGTGTTGTCCCAAACCCGGCCAGACGAATGCGGTTGCCCCAAGGCCATACGACTGTGTGTTGTCACAACCTGGCCCTACGACTGTGTGTTTTCAAAAAAAAATGGCCCGTACAAATGAGTTTTCACAACCTGCCTTTCGACTGGGTTGCACAACCGGAGTACAACTGTGTGTTGTCAAACTGGCCAGTACGATGTGTTGCCCCAACCCGGCCGTACACTGTGTTTCTTACAACCTGGGGCCGTACGACTGTGTGTTGTCACAACTTGCCAGTAGACTTTTGTTTCAAACCCGGCCCGACACTGTTGTTTGCAACCCCGGCCCGTACGATGGTGTTGCCACAACCTGGCCAGTACGACTGTGTGTTGCCAAACCCGGCCAGTAATGTGTTTTGCCCCAAAAACCGGGGGCCAAAACGAATTTTTGTTGACAACCTGGCCAGTACGACTGTGGGGTTTTCAAACCTGGCCCGTCGACTGTGGTTGTCCAACCTGGGCCCAAGAATTGTTTGCCAAAAACCTGGCCAGTCACGTGTGTTTTCACAACCTGGCCGTACGACTGTGTTTTCAAAAAAACGGCCCTTCGACTGTGTGTTTCCACAACCAGGAAAAACAAATGTGTTTGCAAAACCGGCCATACGATGTGTGTTTACAATGGCCTACCATGTGTGTTTCACCCTGGCCAGTTTCACGGTTTTTTTTTCCAACGGGCCGTAGAGTGTGTTGCAAAACTGGCCAGTACGACTGTGTTTCCAAAACCCGGGCCCGACACTTGTTGCCAAAACTGGGCCCTCCACGTGTGTTTCACCCTGCCCCTACAATGTGTGTTCCCCAAACTGGCCAGTACGATTTTGTGTTGCCAAACTGGCCAGTACGATGTTTGTCCAACCGGGCCGCCCCTGGTTTGCACAAACCGGCCAGTACGGATGTTTTTGCAAACCTTTCCGTCCCATGTGGTTGGGACAACCTGGCCGTACGATGTGTGTTTCCCCAACCTTTTTTTGTACGATGTGTTGTCACAACTTGAAAAACGATGTGTGTTGCAAAACCTGCTATACATTTTGTTGCACAATTTTCCAGTCGACTGTTGGGTTTTTTGACAAACCTTTTTAGTACGACTGTGTGTTGCCAAAAACCCTTTAGTCACTGTTTGTCACAACCAGAAAGTACGATGGTGTTGTTTTAAAAACCCAGCTAGTACGACTGTGTGTTGTCACAAACGGCCAGTAGACTGGTGTTTCACAACCTTTTTATACGACTGTGTGTTCCACAACCCGGTCAGTCCGACGTGTTGTACAACCCAGAAAAATTTCGACTGTGTGTTGTCAAAACCCAGCCCAGTACGACGTGTGTTGTACAATTGGCCAGTACGACTGTGTGTTGTCACCCAACTAGCCAGTCGACTTTTGGGGTTTTTCACAACCTGGCCAGTCGGCTGTGGTTCCCCCAACCGGCCCAAAACTGGTGGTGTCACAACCTGGCCATACGACTGTGTGTTTGACAACCTTTTAAAAAATGGTTGTCAAACCCCCATTGGTTTTTTTGTGTTTCACAAAAGGGCCTTTGACTTGGGTTTAAATGGCCAGAAAGTGTTTTCACAACCCCCAACACTGTGTGTTGCAAAAATTTTAAATTTTGGGAATAAAAGAAAAAATTTTTCTGTTTTGGGTTTATTTTTTTTTAAACAAAAACCCTTTACCCTTTGTAATAGGTAACAAAAGAAAAAAGTAAATAATTTTTTAAAGTCTAAAAACAAGTAAAATTTTTTTCAAAAAATTTTAAAAAAAAAAAATTCAACCAAGGAAAAAAAAAATTATTTCATTGTGTTTTTTTTATTAATTATTGAAATTTTCTAAAACATTTTTAGTTAAATTACGCTAAACAAATTAAATTAAATTAAGTTAGGAAAATTTTTTATTCTTTTGAAAAATTTTTTTTAATTAATAATGAAAAAATAACTTTAAACCCAGAGGAAAAAAAAAACCAATTTTCAGAGGCTGTTTAACCCCAGTTTACCCACGGGGGATTCAGTTTGGGAAAGATATTAAATTACTTCAATAGCTTTAAAAACTGTTGGTCGAGGCCCCCTTGAAACAATTTTTTGGGAGTAGGGAAAATGGAAAAATGGAAAACCTTTTTGGTTTAAATTTTTAGTAAGGGGGGGGTGGCACCACATGCCGGAGTGCCGATGGGGAAAACCCCACCATGGGAAAGTAGGGAGGCTGGAGTGGGAATAACCCACCAGGCTACTGTCAGGGAGGCGGAGTGGGGGAAAAACCCACCATGGTTTTCTGTAGGGAGGCGGGTGGGAATAAAACCACCATGGACTTAGGGAGGCTGGAGTGGGAAAAAACACCACATGTTTTAGGGGCTGGAGTGGGGTAAACCACCATGGGTATGTCAGGGGGTGGGGTGGGGAATAACACCAAGGGACTGTCGGGGGCGGAGTGGGAATAACCCACCATGGTTTACTGCAGGGGGCTGGGGTGGGAATACACCACAATGGGACGTCAGGGAGGCTGGAGGGGGAAAAAACCACCATTTTACTGTCAAAGGGGGCTGGAGTGGGGAATAAACCACATGGTTTCTGTCAGGGAGGCGGGTGGGAATAAAACCTTGGTTTCGCAGGGAGGCTGGGTGGGAAAAAACCACCAGGGGTACTGTCAGGGAGGTGGAGTGGGAATAACACCCCGGCTACTGCAGGGAGGGGAGTGGGAATAACCCCCTGGTTTCTGTCAGGGGGGCTGGAGTGGGAATAAACCCCATGGGTACTGTCAGGGAGGCTGGATGGGAAAAACCCACCGATGCTCTGTTAGGGAGGCTGGGTGGGGAATAACACCACCATGGGCCGTCAGGGGGGTGGAGTGGGAATAAACCACCCTGGGACTGTCAGGGAGGGGGTGGGGAAAACACCACAATGGTTTCTGTCGGGAGGGAGTGGGAAAAAGCCACCAGCTAGTCAGGAGGCTGGAGTGGGAATAAACCACCATGCTACTGTCAGGGAGGCTGAAATGGGAAAAACCACCATGTACTGCAGGGTGGCTGGGTGGGAATAAACCCCAATGCTATGTCAGGGGGGCGGGTGGGGGGAAAAAACAAACCATTCACTGTCAGGGGGGCTGGAGTGGGAAAAAAACCACCAATGCTACTGTCAGGAGGCTGGAGTGGGAATAACACCACAATGCTACTGTCAGGGAGGCTGGAGTGGGAATAACACCACCAATGCTACTGTCAGGGAGGCTGGAGTGGGAATAACACCACCAATGCTACTGTCATGGAGGCTGGAGTGGGAATAACACCACCAATGCTACTGTCATGGAGGCTGGAGTGGGAATAACATCACCGATGCTACTGTCAGGGAGGCTGGTTGACGCTTTTGAATCCAAATCATGAATAATAACAATAATAATTAATAATAATAACATAATAATAACATAATAATAATAATAATAATAATGAATTATAATATATTTGCGACCACTGTCAGCCTCAGAGTTATCTCTGAGTTACCAGACCTTGCCACGTGGAGGCCAGTGGTTCGTCTTTAAGGTCCCCCCCCCCCCCTCGCCTTCCCCAGGTTCATGTGTCCAGGAATTCATCCGTGGGCCCCCGGATGTCTCCCCTTCCTCATTTCCCTAAGGTCAGCCTCGCCTCTCTTTCTCTCTCTGCCTTCCAGCCTCAGCCTTCCCCAGGTTCATGTATCCAGGAATCCATCTGTCTGCCTCCGGATGTTTTCCCTTCCTCACTTCCCTAAGGTCAGCCTCACCAACCTGTTTTCTTGCTGTCCCCAGGTTCATGTATCCAGGAATCCTTCCGTCTACCACCGGATATCTTCCCTTCCCTACTTACCCAAGGTCAGCCTCAACTGCATGTATTCTTGCCTTGCCAAGGTTCATGTATCCAGGGATCCATCCGTTCGCTCCCAGATGTCTCCCCTTCCCCACTTACCCAAGGTCAGCCTCAACTGCATGTATTCTTGCCATCCCCAGGTTCATGTATCCAGGAATCCATCCGTTCGCTCCCGGATATCTCCCCTTCCCCACTTACCCTTCCACTTACCTTCCTCAAGTTCATGTATCCAGGAATCCATCCGCTCGCTCCGGATGTCTTCCCTTCCCCATTTCCCTAAGGTCGGCGGTGCCTTCCCCGGATCAGTGTCTCCAGGAGTCCACTTATGTCACCTGAGTGGACTCCCTTCCCCACTTCCCCAAGGTCAGCGGTATTCTTGCCGTCCGCAGGATCATGTATCCAGGAATCCTTCCGTCTACCGCCGGATATCTTCCCTTCCCCACTTACCCAAGGTCAGCCTCAACTGCATGTATTCTTGCCTTGCTCAGGTTCATGCATCCAGGAATCCGTCCGCTCGCTCCGGATGTCTCCCCTTCCCACTTACACAAGGTCGGCCTCAACTGCATGTATTCATGCCTTCCCCAGGTTCATGTATCCAGGAATCCATCCGCTCACTCCAGATGTCTCCCCTTCCACACTTACACAAGGTGAGCCTCAACTTCACGTATTCATGCCTTCCCCAGGATCATGTATCCAGGAATCCATCCGCTCGCTCCGGATGTCTCCCCTTCCCCACTTACACAAGGTCAGCCTCAACCACAACCTTCCCCAAGTTTTTGAATCCAGGAATTTATCCGCTCGCTCCCGGATGTCTTCCCTTCCCCACTTACCTAAGGTCGGCGGTGCCTTCCCCGGATCAGTGTCTCCAGGAGTCTACTTGTGTCACCTGAGTGGACTCCCTTCCCCACTTCCCCAGAGTCAGCGGTGCCTTCCCCGGATCAGTGTCTCCAGGAGTCCACTTATGTCACCTCAGGTGGACTCCCTTCCCCACTTCCCCAGAGTCAGCGGTATTCTTGCTTTCCTTAGGATCATGTATCCAGGAATCCATCCGTCTACCGCCGGATGTCTCCCCTTCCCCACTTACCCAGGTCAGCCTCAACTTCACGTATTCATGCCTTCCCCAGGTTCATGTATCCAGGAATCCATCCGCTCGCTCCCGGATGTCTCCCCTTCCCCACTTACACAAGGTCAGCCTCAACCACAACCTTCCCCAAGTTTATGAATCCAGGAATCCATCCGCTCGCTCCGGATGTCTTCCGTTCCCCACTTACCTAAGGTCGGCGGTGCCTTCCCCGGATCAGTGTCTCCAGGAGTCCACTAGTGTCACCTCAGGTGGACTCCCTTCCCCACTTCCCCAGAGTCAGCGGTGCCTTCCCCGGATCAGTGTCTCCAGGAGTCCACTTATGTCACCTCAGGTGGACTCCCTTCCCCACTTCCCCAGAGTCAGCGGTTGCCACCTTCAGTGACCTCGCTGCATGGAAACTTGGTCTTGTCTAGCTGGTCTACGGTAGAGACTGTCCAGGTGGGTGGAATTACTGGAGGTGACACACACAGAAAACTGCGTCCAGTAATTACACCCACCAAGACAGCCGCGACCGTAGGTCAGCTAGACGCCACCAAGCTGCCTCACAGTTCCGCCACCTCCGAGAGGCTAATTAACGTAAATTTTGGAAATCCTTTTATATTACAGTATGAATTTAGTCTAAGTACGAGATTTTCTTGTTTATTTATCAGTTTAAAAGTATTTGTAAGTGTTTTATTTTATGTAGATGAATGTCCAAGTGTTGAAGAACTTTTCCACCTCCATCAAAACTGTATTAAAAATTTACACTGTTTTCATTTTTATTTATTTATTGGTCATTTTCATATGACATTGAAAGACTAACAAGCGCACAAACATACACATATATATGTATTTTTACATACATTTATACGCTGGTTTACGGTATTTTGACGACATTCTTCGTGAAACATGTAAATATATAAAGACGCGACACGTTTGTGACACTAGTGGAGGACTTGAGTTATCTTTAATTACTGATGTAAAGTATTAGGACGAGTTTCCCTTAAAAATTAACTCCGCCATTAACCAAGAGTTACCTCTTCTTCTTCTTCTTCTACTGCTGCTACTACTACTATATACTACTACTACTACTACTAATACTACTACTACTACTACTACTACTACCTACCACCCACCACCACCACCCCCACGCACCACCACCACACCACCACAACCCACCACCACACCACCACCACCACCACCCACCACCACCACCACCCACCACCAAATACCATGACCAACAACATATGTTCTTTTACTAAACCACTAAATCAATTTTGAATCTTTTACTTGTTGAGATTCACGAGGCTGAATGTTTGTTCGTATATGTAAGTGAAGGAGACAAATAAGTATGTGTTAATAACAGCCTTTAATAAACATTGAAATATGTTAAAGTTATGAACATCAATTATTTCTAAATTGACTTGTTGTTATTTAAGTGTTTTGAAATGATTAGAAAGTGAATGTTGAATAATTACCAAAATCAAGTCTCAAAA